>JAJIBD010003977.1:0-210129 GCA_021461705.1 Cryptotis parvus
AAGGTTTGCATATTTACTCAGGTCATAATGATCTTTTATTAACCATCATTGACTTGTGATTTGAAATCATCGTATAAAGGGATCAAAGAATCTTCCTTTGCACATCAGGAGATTTCTCTGAAGGAGAACTGGAGACCCAGGTTTAGGGTGGACAGCTGGGCTGCCCTTTGAAGTGTTTTCTATGCTGAGTTTTGTAAATGCTTTTGAACATTTGTTGGCAAATGTCACCCCCTGGCATTCACCCTGCTCTTTGTTTAAACTGGTGCCCACAAAGTCAAAGCAGCAGCAAGCTTCTATAATTTAGTGATAACCTACCTGTACTGTGCCTTTCCACAAGATTTGCTTTATATTTAGGGTGTTGGATGTCACAAGAAATGATGGAGGATCTTAGAATCTTGAACTAGGAACTTACCAGTAGAAGACTGACATTAGTGTCTCAGCTGTGGCTATCACACTATCACAGGTTTTGAAATTTGGGACAAAATGCTATTTATAGCTGTTCCCTTTCTTTTATGAAGTCATGGGCCGAGACATCTGTTTTAAGGCTTCAGCAAATCCGTGATAAGAATTGCTCTGAGTATCCAAGAAAGTCAGAGGAAAGGCATTACTTCAGAGATGGATCATTAAAGGATTCTTTGCGTTAGAAGCATTAGAGCTAGGAAACAGAATTTTTCTTTTTGTTTGTCCTTTGAAGAAGCTTCCACAGTAGAAGGACCAGCAGGAGTGAAGCGGGAGTTAGGCTTTGGCCTGCTTAGGAGGTGGAGAGTATTTTACTATCATGGGCAGCGGGAGCTCTTGAAAGGGTGGAACACCTTTATCCAAAGACTTTTGTTACCTGTGGCTTCTTGGCTGTCAAATCACTGGTTTTAAAATTTTGCAATTACTGCTTTTAACACTTGTATTTGAATTTACCTGTAGTAGAGAGAGCCTTCTCCTCTTTTCCTCTTCTTTTCTCCTCTTTCCCTCCTCTTTCTCTATCCCTCCTCCTCCTCCTCCTCCTCACCTCCTCTTCCTCCTCCTCCACCTCCTCTTCCTCCTCCTCCTCCTTCCCTCCTCCTTCCCCTCTTCCTCCTATCTTTTACAGGTAATTAAAGATTTGTCTTATTTTGCTATTATTCATTGGCTTGGAGAGGAAAAGAATTTTCCCACACTTATATGCATCATTTGATAGAGGTATGATTAGGGACTAGAATAATATATTTAAGGGAACATATTTTGCAAATTCAGGGTCCATGCTATAGTGCATGCTTTAGAGCTGGCAGATGCTTGCTAAGTGAAATAATTTGAATTATTTCACTTTGTTTAATAGAAGACTATGTATGGGTAGTTGGGTAACACACCCTACTGAGCCTCAGGCTTCAGCTATACTTAGCTTATGTGAAAAGCTACTCCCTGCCTTTAGGGGAATCTCTGGAGCAGACACAATGGGAGCATGGGCAGAATTGGATTGATTTCATAATTTTATACAGCATAATTTTTTTTTTACAGTTTTTTTTTTTTTAATTTTTACAATTACAAAGATTTACAATTAAAAAAGTTCATATTTGGGTTTTGGTCATACAGTGTTCCAGCACCCATCCCGCCACCAGTGCCCATCTCCCACCACCAACATCCCCAGTTCCCTCCCCCTCCCCCATCCCTCCTCCATGGCAGGTTCTTTATTTCTTTTTTTTTTTTTTTTGTATTTAACATTTTATTATACCACCGTGAGATATACAATTACAACGTTGTTCACACTTGGGGGTTTCGGTCAAGTAGTGTTCCAGCACCCCGCCCTCCACCAGTGCCCCCTCAGCCACCACCCATGTCCCCAATTCCCTCCCCCTCCACATCCCACCTAAATGGCAGGTTCTTTATCTCCTCTCCTCTCCCTCTCTCTCTCCTCCTTCTCCCACACATTGTGGGTTGCACTACGATACACTTAGAAGCCATCACTTGCATTTTTTTGTCTGTATTTAATGCTCAGTTCTATGTTAGTATCAGAACTTTAGACATTTATTCACTCATGTTCCTTTCTCTATCTAAACCAACCTCTGACTCCCACACGCTTCTGGTAATTTCCACTTTTGGTAAGATCACCTAGTATATTTATGTCATGCAAATAAATGCAGTCATTCTATGTCTCTCTCTTTCCTTCTGACTAATTTCACTAAACATGATTCTTTCCATATCCATCCATTTATAGCAAAATTTCATAACTTCATTTTTTTCTGACAGCTGCATAGTATTCCATTGTGTAGATGTACCACAGTTTCTTTATCCAGTCCTCAGTTCTCGGGCATACTGGTTGTTTCCAGGTTTTGGCTATTGTGAACAGTGCTGCTATGAAAATAAAAGTGCGGATTGTGTTTCCACTGTGCGTTTTTGGCTTTCCAGGGTATATTCCCAGGAGTGGTATGGCTGGGTCAAAGGGGAGCTCAATTACAGCATAAATATTTTTATCATAAATATTATGATACTCTTCCTGCTCCCACAGGTCCCCACAAGGGACATACATATAGATATTCCAAGAGTACTTGGAATATTGAATGTTGGATCAACCATAATGTAATCAGTTCTCCTAGTTCAAAGAGAAATGCCAGTGTGCCTCCAGGAAAACTGACGTGTCTCAGATTCTAAAGGTAATACCTATGTGAATTATTCTGATGAGTTTTGAACCTTAGTGGGATCTATAATCTGGAGTCAGCTGGCTATATATTCATGGTCAGAAGTATTAATGTCATTCTCTATAAATTACATTCTGAACTGCTTTCTGGTTCAGAGATGGAGCTCCTCCCAACACTGCTAAGGAGATTTTGCTTCAGGGAATCAACTCTGGCTTTTTGTGAAGCTTGAGCCATAGGACACCTAAAGATCTACATTTCAAAAGGGTAAATGACCCTGAGCTATCTAGAGATCAAGCTAGGGTCATTTACCTAGCTTGATCTCTAGATAGCTCAGTTCACATGGGCTGGGCATGAAAATTTTGGCGGGCTTCTATCTATAAAATAAACTAGGAGAGAGGAGAAGGCCTTTATGCCATTTTTGGCTTCTCCTGGCTCTCTGCCTCTCCTCACTGTTCTCTTCCCTGTTAGGCCTTAGCACGTGTAGCAGCCATCTTGGTCTAGGGTTCTAAACCTACATGTGGGCGGGACGCAGCTAGGAACCTAAGTTCAGGGTTTTTCCTGATGTTATATTGTATACCAGAACCTGTGAGAATAAAGCCTTTAAAAACAGCACTGGATTTCTGAGTTTTAATCCATTCCCCACTGGCTTTTGAGGTAGAAGGGAAGACATTCCCTGGTATAGTTGGGGACCCTGGCAGCTCCCGACAATGTGTATTTGCTGGGGTATGCTGTGTGCCCCGACAAAATCCAGGAGTAGGGGTGTAGGAATTCCCTTCTGCCCCAGGGAACTGGCGGATGGAGAAATATGCGAGAATCCACAAAAGTTTCAAAAGGCTTTACTCCCACATACTCTCACAGGTTCTGGTATATAGTCCATTAACAGGAAAACCCTGGACTTAGGTTCCTAGTTGGGCCCTGGGTTTAGAATCCTAGGCCAAGTTGGCAGCCACCACATGTTAAGGTCCAACAGGGAAGAAGGCAGAGAGGAGATGGGTGTAAAGGCAAAGGGAGAAAAAGAGCGAGGAAGAATGCAGGCTACAGTTTTTATATGCCTTCGGCACAGTGTGCCTTCATCAATGGGAAGCAGTTTGGGTCAATTCTCCTCAGGTAACTTCTCCCAAGACCTCACCTAGGTCCTTTGAGATGTTAATGCTGCCCAGCCAAGATCTGTCTTGGAAGCACACCTGCAGGGTAGAGTGGAGGAGGGGCATGTATAATAGCTATACATTAATATATATGAATTATACATATAATAATATATATAATTTATTTACCAATGAATATACTACAGCCAGGTATGTTTCTCCAAGCCTTTACAAGAGTCTCATCTTTTACTTCATAGTTGTTTTGTATGTTAGCCTTTAGACTTATTAGAGAACCACGTGTGCTTGCTTGAAGGCAAACGGCATTTCTCTCTGGTCTAAATAGAGATCCAACATGGCCAGGTAAATATACTGATAAGATCTAGCTATTCCCTTGATGATTGTGGCAGTATGAGAGAAAATATTTATATCAGCTAACATAGAATACGTGGTAAGATATACTGCCATATTCAAACTGTCCTACTCCCATCTACAAAGTGGCCTGCAGGAGGCAACTCCAGGCAAGATGCAGAGGCTCTGGGAAACCATGTACTACAACAGATATTTATGTTATAGGATGGTTTTGAGAAATAATAAAATCACTAGTGCACAGTATTGTATAGAATATTTTAGATACTATTGTTAGCTATTTTAACAAATAGCTATTAATATATTATACCTATATATTATATATTATAATGTTGCTGTTACATATTAGCTAGTTAACAAATAGCTATTAATGTATTATATATTATACTTTATAATGTAGCTATTATATTAATAGCTACTTAACAAATAGCTATTGATATATTGCACTTACATATTATATTATAATATAGCTATTAATATATAATAATATACTTAAAATAATTTTTTGATTTTACTTGTTATTTAATATGTGTTCTTATTCAGCTGTGTGGCTGACAACTGACAGTATCAGGTACAGAACCAGTCCAGAGACTTTGAATTCCCTTTAATACTTTCTTCACACTGTTTCCTTGCTCTGTCTTTAAGCAAGCTCAGCCAACCCTTCTCTCTGCTCCTCTAGCTCTCTATCCCATCAGACTCTCTGCTTCTCCAACTCACTCCTGCCAGCCAGGAGTGAGAACCCAGTCTTAAATGACTCCTCAACTTTTTTTTTCCAGCTCTTATATGTCCCCCATAATTTGGATATCGGCCATCCCTTTAAGAAAAAGCCATCCCTTTAAGGGATTTCTCAAATATCTTAAAGGGACCCAACTAATATGTAATCACAGACTCTTTTACAAGAGGGAAAAATACTTTTTTTTAAAAAAAGCCAACTTAATTTTTATATATTGCCTTCCTCCCCACACTTAACCCCTCCTTGGAATTAGAAGAATGTGAATCAGATGAAAAATCCATTAAGATTTTTTAAATTCATATCATTACAGATTATATAAGTGGTCTGAAGGAATGAAAATATTCTCTTCTTAAGCATGACATTGATATTATTTCTTAGTAATAAATAGGCAGATCCGGTGAGTATTGCCTTATGAAGGACCAACCCAGAGAATGGTTAGGGAATTTGCCTTGCATGTGGCCAACCTGGGTTTGATCGTAGTACCTTATACAGTTCCGCAAGACCACAAGCATGATCCCTGAACACAAAGACAGGAGTATGCCCTGAACATCACTGGCTGTGGCCCCCAAACAAAAATAACAAAAAAAGAGAAAAAATACTGTATCCTTTAGGACCATATGGACTTAAGTAAGGAGTTTATATTTTGTTCTAAATGCTATGATCAGAAATTGGAAATTTATCCAGCTATAATAACTATTAGTCATAAAAATGGTTATGCTTTGTTGGCTAATCTTATACACACTTTTATAACATTTTTATATATTTTTGCCACATTATAGGGAGTTGGGTAAGACTCTTGAGGTGTGGCTGCCGCAATTTTGAGAGTGAGATTAGGAAATTTTTTTTCATAAAAAATCTAATACAGAAGAAAAGAAAATATTCTGTTAAGACACAAAATAACTTAAAACAGTTCTTTAAGTAATAAAACGACTTTGGATTTTTAGTCTAGGCTCGAAATGAAGTAAAAGAAGGAAGAGGGATGTGCAGCACTTTGGGGAAAAATCTGGAAGGTTTTGAATGTCTAGGTACATAAGAAGTCACATAAGGCTCTATAGAAGGTTCAGCATTAATATGTAATAAGAAACCATTGTAAATTCCCAAATCTAGGTTATGTAGGTGACTGACTTGAACTAAGATGCTTTGGAAAGAAGAGGGATTAAATGCTTCAATACTAGCTTGTGGATTGCACACTAAACATGTTCATCAAAGCCTAGGTTTAGCTGTTGACATCTGTGATACAGTGAATAGAAAAATTTAAAGCGAGAAACAATGAACCATTTCCGAAGTGAAACAACGAACCGTTTCCGAGTAGAACTGTGTGGGGTCACATTTGTGGTGGCAATAGGATAATTATTTAGTCATGTCTAGTCAATGCGATTTAATAAATGAAATAGTATTAAATACTGATTCAGAGTGGCCAGAGTATACTCATATTTGGTGACAATGAATATTACTGGCATTTTTACTCCACTTCGTCTTCTTCCTCTTTCTCCTTTTCCCCCTACTACCCCCTTTCTCCTTTCTCTTCCTCCCCTTTACCCCCTCCTTCTCCCTGCCCTCTTTTTCTCCCTCTCTTCTTTATCCCTCCCTTTTGTGTTAATGTCCTTTTTTTCAGCCCAAATCTGTTATGCCAAATGTTGCAACAGTTTTATCACAAGTTTGAGTGGCGACATTTTTACTTCTCAAGTCAAAATCCAGTTTTCCTTTATGAAGCAAAACACTTGCTGCTCACTAGAAAAGAAGCAAAGAAAAGGTAAATTGGCTAGCGCTATTTATAGATGCCTAATTCAGCCTGTAATTAACATAGCCCAGTCCAAACCTGGGGAATAGTCTCCGTCTGTTGGTGCCCTACACTTGGGGAGGGGGATCACCATGTGAAGGAAGTGTTGCGGGTGGGGTATGATAGATCAGACCTCAGCTGGCACAGGCTAGAGACAGACAAGTGAAAGGAAGGAATAGATGTTTATTGGGGTACACACCTGGGCGGATCTTACTGGCCTCTGGTGAGGCTGAGGTACAGCCATACCCTGGGAGAGACTGAGCGTGATTCTTAAACTATCTTGGGTGGGAAAAGGAAACCAACACTAGTGGAACAGGACCGGTGTACTTGGTCCTGTTTTCTGTAGGGGCTTGATGTGGAGAAGTATAAAATGTGACCTGGGAGCTTGCTGGCTCCAGGTGGGCCATGAGTCCTGTTTTCTGTGCTGGGGGCCAGGTGATCTCTGACTCGAATGTTGCTGTCTAATCAGCTGATTGCTGTTAGGCCCTGGTTGCCATTTTGGCCACTCAAACCTTACAGGGGACCCCCTGCCAGTGTGGGAGTAGGGTTTCCCGGGTGGCTTCTGTGAAACGGGGAAGAGGCAACTTGGGCTTCTACTGCTTCCCTTTCTAACCACTGAGTTTACACTGAAAGCTCCTGTGAAATTCAGGACAGACAAAAAGACTGAGATGAGCCCCTTCGCCCCACACTGCATAGGTGCTTGCCTTGTCCCACTAGCCCCAGGGAGACAGTTGTCCAGTTCTGCCCAACAGTGGCCTGGGAGCTGGTCCCTGCCTGCCACGCAGCTTCTCAGGGAACCTGGATTCAGGCCGAAATAAGAAATTGTTCTTTGTTAGAGAGGAGAGCCCCGGGCTTTTCAGGTACAGAGACTTTTCCTTCACAGAGAATTTTAGGAGGACATGATTAGGGAAGTAAAACTAGTTTGATGGGTAAATAAAGGGAGAGAAGGAGAGAGCTACACGGAGATCTGTGTTCCAGAGCGAACAGGTGTTTATCCGGAATGGAGAGTGCCAGTGCATGGCCCAAGCGGGGGTGTTGGGGGCATTTCTGCAGAATGGGGAAGGGGGCCTAAGGTAGAAAAATCCACACTTCATGAAAGGAGGTTCAGGTGGCATGTGCATGGAAAAGTATCAAAGCCCACTTTTTTAAAGGGAGTTGTGGGCAAACGTGTGCAAGCTTGGCACATGCACCTGTTCTTCTGCCAAGTTAGCTTCCATACGATTTTCCAAACTCCCTTCCTCACTCTCCGGCCAATCCATTGCTAGGGTGGTTACTTAGGAGAGAGATTGGAGCAGTTGCTGGTCTTCTTTAGTTCTATTTGCATGGTCTTTGTTGTATCCCTCCCAGAGGGCTCAGCCACCCCTGCACTCAGAGATTCACCCTTATTTAGGCCTGGAATCCTGCAATTCAGTAGTTTTACAGGCTCCTGAGATACGCCTTTTGTGACAGAAGTCTCTAGGCATTTGGTTTGATTTAGGTTTCTTTTTACTGGTTTTCCCAATTTACATTTCTAGAGACTCTGACCCCACCATCTTGGCCAGGGAGAGGGTGTCACCTCTGAGAAAGTGAATATACAGACTTCCAAGTGAGTAGAATAAGAAAACTAGGTTGTAAGAATTAAATATTGCAATAGACATGGGGGTCTTCTAATACAGGTGAATGTGATAAGACTGGACATGTAAGAAATGTGAACAAAAATGAGGACAGAGAAAAGCACAGAAGGCCAGTGTCCCTGACTATTTCCCTGGGTTGGGATGAAGGAAAGCAGCAGCAGGAAAAGTGGCAATAAAATTAAGAGATTATAAAATGGAAATAAAAAGGAGGCATGAGTTGATGGTTCATCTTATTGCTAGGAGAATATAGAGGGCTCAGGAGGATGAACATATAAAATTCTATTTATATTTAACCAGAGGGTCATTGGCGCTATTCCAAAGAGCAGAATCATTGCTGTCTCTAATAACAGGATTTAAAAAGAGATATATTGATAGAATGTTGGACCGCAGTTAGACTTTGGAGAATTTTGGCAGTCAAGCTTTTAAAACTGAAGTAAGATGTGAACCCAGCCAGGACTATGCAAAAGATGTTTTGTTTGTCTCAAGCCAACTCTTAAGATGAAAATTATTTGAAGGCTACCTGGGAGAAGTGGATTGAAGATGCTTGAGATGAAGCCTTCACTGCCCTCAGTCTGGGTACAGATGGGGGAGCTGGGTTTGGGAAAGAGGATGGAAAACCTTTGATTCTAAAGGCTGAATGAGAATGAGAAGATAGATGCTGTGTGAGGGTCTGTTGGGAAAACCGTCTATCCATAGACACAAGTGGGCTGACAGCCATTTTTTTTCATTATCTCTTTCTGCATTTGTCTTTTTCCTTAAAAAGCCCTAAGACCAGCACTACCTTATGCAAATAGAAATCTAAGGATTTTCCCTAGAGGGATCTTGGAATCTAATATACATTTTATTGCTCTGTCACACTTTCAGTTCTTTGTTTAAGAGAGGACATTTTTGCTGTCTGAGGAATGTGGGGGGGTGCAGGGGGAGGGAGATGATGGTTTTGTTAACCATCCAGATCTGCAAGTAAAGCTGTCTGTGAATGGCATTTAATACTTATGCCCTGGGAGCTTTTCTGGGGAAATTTCATAATTGCCCTCTCAGTCTCCCCATCTGAAAAACTGGCATAAAACTGCCCTTTCCCTCCCAAGGCTTAGAGGGGTATTACTAAGTTAATGTTTTATAAATCACAGAAAATATTCTAAGTTTGAAGTGCTGTCATTACCAACCTACTAAATATGATGGCATTCATAATGGTATATTTATTACCTCATGTTCATTTCCATGGCAATAGCGTGCGCATTTGTAAAGAGATTATGCTTTCTCTGCCAGGGCAGAAACACAGAAGCAGACCATCTATCACCCAGGGACACATCACCATGAAAAGGAAAAGTGAAGTGATGGTATATTTGGACCTAAGTGTTGTTTTGGGTACATAGCCTGTTGTGAAATTTCTTTTGCGAACAGAAAATGTGCCCCCTACCTTGCTGGAAAAATATTTAAAATAAAATGAGGCATGAATGCTTCTAAGGGACATGCTGAGTTGGAGATGCCAGCACAGGAAATCAGAAATCCACCTGTGGCTAGGTATGATTTATCAATAAGTGCTTAGCAACTTTTGTTTTTTTTTCGAGGGGAGGGTTCACACCCAGCAATGCTCAGGGGGTTTCTCCTGGCTCTGCACTCAGGAATCACTCTTGGCAGTGCTCGGGGACCATATGGGATGCCGGAGATCGAACCCGGGCTGGCTTGGGCCAGCTGCATGCAAGGCAATTGCCTTCCAACTTCAAATGACGAATGCTCTGAATTGTAATTGGAAAGTTGTCGGGGCACACCCGCCGGGGTCCCCGAAAGTGCCGGGAAGCGAGTTCCCTTCTACCTCCGAAGCTGGTGAGGAATGGATGAAAACTCAGGAATCCGATGCAGTTTTAAAAGGCTTTACTTATCATAGGTTCAGGCATACAAATCAGCAAAAGGAAAAGCCCGGTGCTTAGGATTCCAGGCTAGAACCCCCAGCCACGTGTAGGCCAAGATGGCAGCCACCACGTGTAAAGGCTTTGTAAAAGGGGAAGACAAGACTTCCAAGAAGGGTGAGCGCTCACAAAGAGCCCAAAAAGAAGCGCGGGAGAAAGGAAACAGGCTAGTTTTATACCCCTGCCACTCAGACCTTCCTCCCACTGTTATGGAAAGCAGGGAGGGTCAAATGCCCTTAGGTAATCCCTCCCTGCACCTCACCTAGGCCCTTTAGTATGCTAATGTTTTGAGCCAAGATCTGCCTGGAAATGCCTTTATAGGGTAGAGAAGGGGGTTTCTGAGATGGCATGTCTCTGTACCAAAGACTAATACTAATGCCAGTTAAATATTTCTCCCAAGCCTTCACAAGTCTCTTCTACTTCATTGTAGTTTTGTATTTTAGTTGCCTTTGGGTATATCAGGGAGCCATGCTTGTTTGCTTGGAAGCAAACAGCATTTCTCTCTGGTCTAATTACTTAGGGGTCCTACGTGGCCAGGCTAATATGCTGGTAAGATCTAGCTAGTCCCACGATGATTGTGGTAGCTTGGGAGAATATTTATACCAGCTAGTACAGCATACATGGTCAGATAAACTGCCACATTTAGACTACCCCTTATCTACGAAGTGATTTGCAGGAGGCAATCCAGAGCAGATGCAGCGGCCCTTAGGAGTCCTGCAACAGAAAGTCTGATGGTTTCTTTTTAAAAACTTGGTTGATGAAGGGTTCTTCCTGCTCATCAGGATCTACAAGTTCTTTTTTTTGTGTGTGTGTGTGTGGGGGGGGGTTGCCAGGAATTCTGGTATGTAGCTCATCAGATGCTAGAACATTTCGGACTCTGTTTCAATGAAGGCAAATCACAGATAAGGTCGTTAAGGCAGTCATGGAATGTCATCATGCATATCCTCATATTCTTGTTCTGGAAGAATAATACAAATCTTAAGGATTGGGGTATACGGAAGACCCTGAGAGCAATGAACTTTCCAGGAATAAAACTACCAGCTCTAAGGCTGTCCAGACCCACCTTTTGGAAACAGAAACTATGGCCTGGTAAAGCTTTACCTGGAACAAAAGACCCAGGGAAAGCTGGACAATTCCAACACTACCCAACTTGGCAACTGCCCTAGCAACGGACTTTTACCTACTTAGAAGCCCCATATGGGGAATCTTGGGAAGAACCTATAAAAGCCATCTCGAACAAAGGAAGGCACACACATGCTACCTGAGCCCATGTGCTGCTTGACCCACGTGGCGGGGAGCACATGTGGTGTCCCAGCACATGTGTCACCTGCATCTCCCCCTCTTGAGATGTGGACTCTCTCTCTCTCTCTCTCTCTCTCTCTCTCTCTCTCTCTCTCTTTCTCTCCTCTTCCTCCCCCTTCCTAAAATCCTCCATAATAAAATCTGTTTTACTTCACTGCTCATCTCCTCCTGAAATTCCTCAGAGAGAAAAGAACCTACAAAGCTTAGGGGGTCCCGGGGTGGCAGAGGAAGATTGGGAGAAAATAACCATCTCTTTCCACCCCACCTCCATAAGCCACCTGTGGGGCCCACCTACATCAGTTATATTATTAAAATTACAATCATACAAGTAGTAAGGGTTGAGAACTTAACACTTCTAATGGTACCCTGGTGGGGCTTGCATCTTCTAGTGTAAAATCAAAATAGAATATGTCCATTCTCTCTGCATCTCCTAAAACACGGTCCTACGGTAGTGGAGAGGTTCTTCTGCTTAGTGTCACAGCTTGGTCCTTTTTAAAAGCATCTCTTGGTTGCCTTTGCTGTTTCCTAAACATGTTGAGTGATCAGTGTGTACTGAAGTAGCACTATTGATTCAGACTCATCCTGGAGCTTGCTGTTTGCTGTCCAGAAAAATTCTTCCCATCACCGTCTAACATCTTTCCCATTTGTTTCTTACCTGCGTCTAAGAGAGGTCTTTTATTTCGGGGAGGATTTCTTGTCCACCTTTCCAAATTTTTTCTTTACTGTTGAGACTTCCTTTCTGTTGTATTTTACTGTTTGACAATGTGTACCACCATCTGCTGTGATGTATATATTACTCACTTATCTTTTTCATGGTTTGGGCTTCCATCAGAATACTCATTCTGTGAGCACAAGGATTTCCATCAGTTTTCTTGAGTGCCATGAGCTAGCATCTAGAATCGTGCATTCAATATAGTTGATGCTTAATAAATGGCTATTTACATCATAGATAGTCAATAAATATAATCAGTAGTCTATGTAGTATGTAACCACTTGTCTACGTAACCACTAGTATATATATATAGTTATATTCATGTACACTATGATGTACATGAAATACATATACAATTACAATAACAAACATGTAATGAAAAACTACGGGTGTTATTGGTTCACCTACATAAAAGCTCCGTAATCAGGCAATTTGGATATAACATTGTATGGGTAATGTAAGGAACCTAGTTCCTGTTCCTCCTTTTAATATCTTTGTTCTGATTTCCATAAAATCTTCCTTGGATGTCTTTGTGCCCTCATGATGAAGGCCAATATCAACACTGAGGAGATTCACAGAAAGAAGACTGCTTCTAAGAAATTATATCACAAGGCTAGAAAGCGACTTTCCCATTAGCTCACAAGCTCACAAATGAACATAACACTATGGAAATAACAATAGAAATTAGACTATCTTTAGTCACATGCTTCTTTCCCAGAGTCTGGTTTGGAATTGAACACATCTGGATTCTGTGTGTGTGTGCTGTCTGTGTGTGTGGTGTGGTACGTGTGTGTGTATTTGTGTGTGTGAGAGAGAGAGAGACAGATGGACAGAGAGATGGTACAACAGGCAAGCAGGCAGATACACACGACATGGAGAGAGGGAAGGAGGAAGAGAAACAATGTATGCATATCCTAATGAAAATAAGAACAATAATAAAAGAAAATGAATAATAAAGGAAGAACTACAGAGCCCTTTAAAGCTGATTCTCTTGTATAACCAAGCTTCAGGTCACTTATGGAATTAAATATATAATTTAAACTCATATTCCAGGAATTCTAGAGAATACCTGGAATATGGAGAGAGAGAAGAGAGAGGAGGGGGAGAGAGAGAGAGACAAAAGGATGCCCATCTTCAAAAACTCTCTAGCCCCTTCACCAATGTGGTAAGGCACAAGCCTCAGGCAACAATAAGCTAATGTCCAAGCTCGCAAAGCAGTGCAGAGAAGTGATAAAGGAAGACCTCAAAGAGAGAACAGCGGCAATACTGGCTGATGCAGCAGATGCTGGGAAAAGCATTGGCAATGCCTGCCTGTCCTTCATCAACTATAAGACTAAGATGACTGTCTTCCTACATCCTTTTGTCTCTATCACATCCTCCAGAAAGGCAGTCAAGAAGATTATCCATGACTTCTACTCGAATCTCTTTGATAGCCACGTCCACCCGCCCACATACCAAATTCTGTAGGATGAATATGTTGTTACCAACATTCTCCCTTAATAAGATCACATATAAGAAAACTTGTAATGGTGCACTCATTAGAATATAATAACCACTGCTAAATTTCTTATGTTATTGCACCTAAAATTTGGAAGAATATTGTTATGCTCATTTTTTGACCAACACCACTTTTGGACCAGGATTAAGTCACTGTATGTGCTGAATGTGTAGCTAATGAATCAATCCTAAAACATAAGGCCATAAAGTGCTCCCCATAATAAAATTTATTCAGTTGTTTATTTTCTGTTTGGGTCATTCTTGTAAAAAATAAAGAGCATTTAAATTGTTTAGATTCAAGTTTATAATATTTTATGGCTCTTTATCAAAAACCTTTTCCCATCCAAGTCTTAAAAAGGAAAGAAATTCTGGCAGTTGGTACATAACATGAATAAACTTTAACAATGTGCTGATGAAACATATCAGAAACAAAAGACAAGGTATGATTTCACTTATATGTGACATGTTGGGCATTCAGATTCATGGAGACAAAAGTAGAATGATGGCTTCTTCTTCCAAGGATTGGTTCTGGTGAAGAGGCTGGGGAAATAGAGTTACTATTTTATGGCCAGAATGTCAACA
This sequence comes from Cryptotis parvus, assembly GCA_021461705.1. NCBI lineage: Eukaryota > Metazoa > Chordata > Mammalia > Eulipotyphla > Soricidae > Cryptotis > Cryptotis parvus. The sequence goes on from JAJIBD010003977.1 coordinate 14,184, forward strand.
GAGGGAGATGAAAAAATCTGGAGATGGATGAAGCAATGGTTTGCACAATGGGAATGTACTGCATGCTGGTGAACTGCCTGACTACAAATGATTAAAATGCTAAAGATTATACTTTTGCATATTTTACCACAATAAAAATATTTAATTGAAAAAAAATTTCCCCATGGTCATTTAAGAACTGAATTATTAAATGATGACAAATCCTTAGTCTTGGCTCACAAAACTAACAACAGTGACAAGTGGCTAGTCAGATAGTATAGCAGGCAAGGCACTTGACTAGCCCAAGTCCAACTAAGGTACCATCCCTGCATCCCACATTGTACTCGAACAATGCCGGAATAATCCCTGAGTGCAGAGCTAGAAGTAAACCCTGACAACCCCCACCCCAAACAAAACAAGAACCAAACAAGAAACAAAACAAAAAGGGCTAGGGATATAAAAAACAGACTAGAATTTATAGAGGAACACTGGTGGAGGGTCATGGTTACTTTGGTGGTGTTGGGGTATATTAACTTTCTAAATCAGTGTCATCAATGTTTATGCATAGTATAATCCTGTATATATAATGATTATATAATTGTTAATATACAATTATATAATTAGTATAGAATTATTATATATATATTATATATCATATAATATATAGTTATAATTAATATATACTAATTATATAATAATATTAGTATATACTAGTTTATATAATCATATAATTAGTATATACTAGTTATATAGTTAATAATATATAATTATATAATTAGTATATATACTAATGATATACTAATTAGTATATGTAATTAGTATATATACTAATTATATAATTAGTAAAATATACAAGCCTAGTATAATCATGCTACCTAAACAATATTAAAATTATTATTAAACAATTTAAAAATAATTAAATAATTAAAAAGATATTTTAAAATATTTTAAAAATATGTTTAATTTTTTAAAAATGTTTAAATATCAGTGTCTAATGATAAAAAATACAAAACAATGGGTTGAATTAGAGACTTGAAGTTAGAAGAGTTATATAGTGGCCATAGAACTATTATGCTTATTTCATACCAGAAAAATGTTGAACCAGATTATTTGATTTGTTCTAGGTTACCATCACCTATGATGACCAACTAGTTAATTGAACTCAGAACATGAGTCTGAATTTTTTACGATCTGTCAGAATTTTCCGATACTGACAAGAGAGAGAACACATAAATGGCTCTTTTTCTAACGCCACAAAGCCGACTGCATATGTCCCAGGAGGGCAGGAATCTAAGTCCGTTGGAAGATTCATTTTATTTCACAAATGAAAAATGGTTGATTTTATCATTTTGAGAAATGGCAGATTTTATTCTTCCTATGTTCATATGAACACCTATTGCATACACACAGAACACATTTGTGGAGAAAAGTGGTATGATTAAACTAACATCTTGAAAACCAATTTCAAGAGTTTGGAGCATAAACAAGTATGACGATAAAAGTAATATCTCAGTATCACTAAGAAGCTTTGTATCCTCATTACGGAACTGTTCCTACAGTACAGCCTGAAGCATCTGTCCCTCCTCAGCATTAGGGAACTCTAAGCCCTTGGAGCTGGAACATTTCTCTGAATTACATCTCATGGATTTGCTATTTCCTGGCAGTGTTTTATCCTTCTGTCCTCATTGTGTGACCTTGGGTGAGACGGTTAACCTCTCTGCTTCTCACATAATAAAAACCTGGCCCTACCGCATTCAGATGTGGTAAAGATAAATTATGCTTCAGTGAATTGTGAATAGGAATCTATGAAGATAAATGTATGTTGGTGGCTGAGCCTTATAAATCTAAGGAGGAATGATAAAAGGGAGGTGATTAAGGGAAACAGCCAGTAGCTGTGAGCAGAGGGCAAACTCTGAACCCTGAATAACACAGAAAGCAGTGAGGAAAACACCAGCTTCTGCCCCTCACCCATTTTGATTTCTTGCAGGAACTGAGTCCTGGTCTCAAGTTTAACTAGTCTGAAACCAGTTGCCACTCTCCTCTCTTCCATTTCTAGCAAGTGCTGCTAGTGAGGTTCCTTGCTGCTCAAGCAGAAGAGCTCCTGCAAGGATGAGTTTTTGGATTCCCCTCTAGAAAATACATTGAGTGGCTGTAGATAGATCTGCTATTATCCTGGGGTGGTGGACTGCAGACAGCCTTACTCAACATTCGTCACAGACACCTTTAGCATGTTTTCCTATTCTAGAGTCTAATACTAGAATCAGTGTGTTGCTTATTCTTCCCTTTGTTACTAAGACCCCAAGTATATAATCAAGAAAAACTTAGTAACAGCCAAGTAAACACATTCTTGAAGTTTTATTCAGAGATTGCAGGATGTGTGGGAAAAGGGAGTGAGAGAGATCCATTTTGTTAATGTAAATAATAGCAGAAGCCCATGTCAGCTTCCCGCTGTTAGTGGAGCTTTCTATACAACAGCTTCCTGACCATGAAGCAGATGGGGTGATTCTGGAGTCTGGGAAACTTTCAACAATTTTCTGATTTAGCAAAAGCAGAGTCCTTCTTAGGGTCTGAACCCTGGAATGGTTTAGGAAGTTTCTAGACATTCAACTTGGAGTTCCTAATTTAGCTTTTTCTTCTTCTCTGCTTCTTCTTACCTGCAGTGGAGTTCAGAAAGATTGCGTCCTGCTCACCAGGGAGTTGACATACCATTCTTGGGCTGCCTGCGTCTTCTAAATTGTTTTATGGGAGAGAAAAAATTATTTTTTAAGTCATAATAATTAAGTCATTGTTTCTTGTTCTTTCTGTGTTCTGAGGTGTGGTGAAAGGAGGTTGAAACTATCAGTGGGCAGAAATTCGGAAAGGGAGCCTGAGTTGGATGTGGGGAGAAAGAGGAGGATTTAGGTAAGGGATCATAGAATTACTGCATGCATGTGCATTGCTAGACTAAACTCTCTTTTTATATATATATTTATATATATATATATATATATATATATATACCTCATTCCCATGACCTGGTGGAATGGTTTGAGGCTCTTTATGTTCCTGGAGCAAGCAGGTGCCCTTGGGCTCTACTTGTATGAGGCAGGTCATATGGAGATGTTACTGGTGCCCGCTCGAGCAAATCGACGAGGAACGGGAAGACAGTGATACAGTGATATAAACACACATATACACATCTATATGTAGATATATTTTTAGCTGCTTTCATGAGCTTCTTTTCAGTGATTGAGAGCAAATGTTTGATTACTTTGTCTTATTTCATTGGAGTTTGAATACAGATTTGACTTGGCTTTGTTAGTAGAAACTTTCCTTCTTTTGCTTGTTTTTTTATCTACTCTATTACTGGATTCTCTTCTCAGAGGAAAATTCTGGCAGGAGGGATAGTTATTTGCATATCACAGAGTTGATGTTCTTAGTGTGGCTACTGAACGACATGATTGGAAATAAAGATTATGGTCACAATGGATGGAAGAACCTCATGCCCATGGCCAGGATAGTGAAGACTGAAAGTTTTTCCCAAGGCTGAGAGAATCTCTGAAGAATTGGTTTGAATAGAAAACTAATTAAGAGCAGGAGTTTTAGTAGCAGAACATGCTATAATTGGAGAACAAGGGAGAGAGATAATGGCAAGGCTAGAACCCTGAAATGGGATGGGTATCACAGGACAAAAATGTTCCTAAATATAAAATCTCAGCTTTAGAATCAGAGAATTGTAGCCTGTCTAGGGTAAGAAGTCCTGTTCTTTCACAGTTTTTATGCTTCTTTGAAAATTTTTTTTCAATTATTTTCACCCCAGTTTTCAAAATTTTATTTTGTTTGGTTTGTTTTTTTGAGTCATATCTAGTGATGCTCAGGGGTTACTTCTGGCTCTGCATTCAAGAATTACTCCTGGCAGGGCTCATGGGACCACGTGGGATGCTGGGGATTGAACACAGGTCTTCTGCATGCAAGGCAAACACTCTACCTGCTGTACTATCGCTCTGGGCCCAGTCATAAAACTTTAATGATAATAATACATTCTCTATAGGATTTTTATGATGATTAATGAAATAATGTATGTATGGCATTTGGGGAAAAATAATGATATTTAGTTATATGTGGTTATTTATTTCTGTTATTATTTCTTACTTGCTAGGCACAGAAAGCAGTGCTGAATATAATTTAATTATCATAACAGTTGTATATGTAAGCATTACTATTATTGTGCCCATTTTACAAGAAAAATTGATGATAGAAAGTAATTTGTTCAAGTAGCAAGTTAAATGATTTGTTTAAAATGATACAACCGAAATCCACAGACCTAATCCTTAATTCATAAAGTTATTAGTTGCCTAAGATGTAATAATGGTTCAGATAATAACTACTATAATACTCATTTAAAATAGAATTGGTCCAAGAGGGAAAGAGTTCATACAAAGAAATTAAGGTGGAAATTATGTGAGTTGCTAATACTTAATATTAATGATAGTTAATATGCAGAAGAGAAAATGTCAAAATTAATGCCAGATACTTCCAATACACAATTAAAGGTACTTATCCATTTACATAAGAGATAAGATTCAAGAGTCAAATAAATGTGTTCTTGATCAGGTGTGTTATATCAGGTTTGTAACGGAGTAGGAAAGATCCAGAAAAGGATAGATATGGGACATCTTTCTTATCTTGGTGGACTTTGGTGGACCTTGGTTGATGTATTGTGCTTTGCGGCAGTGACAGGATTAAGGTGTTAGAACAGGAGTCTGATTTAAGTGAAGTTTTACATTCCAATATTGAGTTTAAAGGATAAAGGAAATTTTTTAAGATGGCTTTCTTATTTTTGAGTCTGTAAATACACATCCTCTCCTTCCCTTATGTAAATTAATGGTAATAGATTCCCTGATTTGCAAAGCAACCTGAAAAATCATACCACACAGTTTTCTCTACTTTTGGGTGGTACAGGATGTATTTATAGACTTTAGGGTATGTCCCTGTTGCTCTTTTATTTTTCATTTTTCTCCCCACTTTCTGTCCACATGGCTTAAGTTTATTTTTTTTTTTTTTTTTGCTTTTTGGGTCACACCCAGCAATGCTCAGGGGTTTCTCCTGGCTCTGCATTCAGGAATTACTCCTGGCGGTGCTCGGGGACCGTTTGGAATGCCGGGGATCGAACCAGGGGCGGCATGGGCCGGCTGCGTGCAAGGCAAATGCCCTACCCACTGGGCTATTGCTCCGCCCCCATGGCTTAAGTTTAAAATAATGTCTCTTTAACCTAAGTAAATTTGGCAGGTTAAAATCATTCATAGAGAATTTATTTATAGCTTTCCTTTCAAAGTGGGAAAAATAATGCTTTTATCAAAGTCTGCAAAGGTTAAAGTATCACTGTTCATCATCGATTTGCTCGAGCGGGCACCAGTAACATCTCCATATGTCTTGTCTCATATAAAATTATCTTGTGTTGAGCCTAATCAAGAAACCAATGTGAAGTATTTAGTGCTAACATCAATAGAAGTGAGGGGCAGAATGGTGGTTCCTGATCGTGATAACAGAGAGCAAAATTGTGGAGGTGGGTAACTACTTGTGAGTTGCCAAATGGAGGCATGAAGCTATTGCAATAGCAATATACCCAGTGATGCTCAGGTGTTACTCTTGGCTCTGTACTCAAGAACTACTTTTGGCAGTGCTCAGGGGACCATATGGGATGCTGGGGATCGAACCCGGTAGGTTACATGTAAGGCAAACGCCCTACCTGCTGTGCTATTGCTCTGGCCCTGGAAGGAGCAACTTCTACCAATGGGAGTCAACAGCAGAAAACATCTATCCCTCTTTAGCGTGTGACAGAGAAGAAGGGAGATTTGAGAGAACACAGTGATGGATGGGTAATAGAAAATGAACAATCACTGGTACCCACACTAAAACAGAAATTAAAAGGTATTCAGGGGTAAAATGCACCTCACTTCTAATCATCTAGAATAACTTTGTTTTCTGCTTCATGGTACAGAGAAATACGTATGCATCATATTTTCAAAAGTGCCACTGGAAAAAATTTATTTAAAAGACCATTAGCTAGAGCAAAGCAGTTCCATGACAGCAGCTGTGATTTGTAGAAATGCTTAAATGAATGTGGGAAATTTTGGGTTGTACAGAATGAAATAGATTTATATATTGAAAACCTTTGCAGAATCATTGTAACGAAGGAACATTTTGAATTTCTCAGTGAGAGAGGTTGTGAGATTATACTATGCCTTAAGACTGTTTCCTTGGAGCACGTAATCGACATAATGTCTTTGGTATATCACTGTATCAGTGTATCACTGTCTTCCCGTTGTTCATCGATTTGCTCTAGCGGGCACCAGTAACATCTCTATATGTCCTGTCACAAGAAAGTGTAGTCAAAGAGCATTTGCTTGCTCCAGGGACAGTAAGAGCCTCAAACCATTCTTCAGGTCATGGAATTGAGGTCTATAATTGTTAGTGGTTTTTGGCATATACTGAAGGTAATTCTGGATTAGCATTTATACCTCAAGGAAAAGTCATGACCATGCTGTTGCTTATCAGACACAAACTGGGGCCCAGATTTTCTGAATTAGAAAGTTCAGTTGTCAAGTGGATAGGCATTAAGTGGCAAGGAACTGTATGTCTTATCTGTAGACTCTCCTCCCCTTGTATCTAATCCTAACCCAGAAAGAGAATTATTTAGGATTCAGTTGGCATCATTGTGCTATCTCAATGGAGAATTTAGCCTTCCATAACTTTTTCCATGATGACAAATAAGAACTTTGCTGACAACAGTTCATCCTTATTGATCTTCCTCACTTGCATTAATGGTATCATTTGCCATGTATGACACAGAGGAATACAGAAAGGGCATGATGCTGTCTCTGTTGCCAGGGAACACAAACTTTTGTTATAAAGAATGTAAACATATAAATCATTCATAAAATAACTTTCAGATTGCTCTTGATCAAATGCCCAGACTCACTGTAGAATGAAGCCATAAATTGAATCATCAGTTGAAGCTGTACACATGAGTGGAAAAGACTTCTAAGAGACTACTCAGCCCTCACCTGGACCCATATTTGGTGGGATTTAATCAGAAGCCTAAGAAGGCAACATTATAGGCAATGAGAGGAATGGAGGTACTGGCATTTCAGGCTGAACACACTGGAAGATGGAAGAGCAGCTTTTTGGAGACCTGCATGTTTTTCTTCAGGTGCAAGATGCAGATGAACTAAAGGACCAGGATCTTGGACCATTTCCCTTCTGCATCCCAGCTGACTTTGCTCCTGGGAGATTTCACTTAAAGGCACCGTATTGATCTTCACTTCAATCAGTTCTTTGAGCTGATGATGAACAGCATGGACTCAACGTCTCCCTGTGGACTATCAGTGTACTTTTCATCCACAGAAAGTTAATTAGAAGAAATCACCCGCTCCTCACCTTTCACACTGATCCATCTCTAAGGAGTCTGTAAATTGGATTGGGAACCAGAGTGAATTTCACTGGATGTCTTTTTCTTACTTCAGAGAATTTGCCAAAATAGAAGCCCTATGAGTTTATGAATTTGAACAGGGTGTTTTATTTTTGGAAATATGTCTCTATGATAGATTATATTGGCTTGGGGGCTATGTTGACGTTGCAATGTAAGTCATGCATTGGAAAAATGAAGATTCATTGATTTGGGGATTCTCCATTTAATTTTGCTAGCCTATGCTCTTTTATTATCCTCACTCATTCTCTGGTGTTAATCCCAACATGGAGAAACTAGAATGAGGAAAAAAAATAAAGAACATTTTGTTGCAGTATTCTACTATGACTTTGATTCCACTTAGGGAGGGAAGAACATAGGGCACTCTGTTAATGGGAGTTGACTTGTCCCCCTACAGACTTGAGTCTGACTCTGCTGTAGGTGGCCTGGCTGAAGTCTTTTCCGGTATTCATTTTAATGTTAGACACATCCCCTTCCCCATGGTAACCATCAGATTTTTATTTACTGTTTCAGAGTTTTTTTTTTTTTAATAATAGAACAGTCAGCTCTTTGTTTAGTCACTAATCATTATTTCAGTTAAGTATTTATTGAGCCCCTACTAAGCACAAGGTGAGACACAGGCATAGCATATTAGAAGCTGCCCAGTGTTTCTCTTCTTATGGGATTTATGTGCTAGTCAGTAAGAGGAGCTGGCACATAAGTGTGTAATTGTTTACTGAGTGTATGGCAGTTTCAAATAGGAATATAATGAGAAGTTTAAAAATACAAATTAGTGATTTGTGCAATGAAGAAAACAGGGTAAGTGTAACAAGTGACTGAGGAGTTAAGGAAGGGCTACTTTGAGTAGATGACTTTTCAGCCTTTTATTCTGTTTTGATTTGATTTTTGAGGTAGATTTCTTTTTTGGCTGGTTTCAGAGCCTGGCTCCCCAGAAAAGCAGAGTGCGAGTGGCAGTAAGGAAAACTGGTAGCCGTCAAACAAACACATATATGTGTATGTTATATATGTGGTTTACATCATGATAGCCATCACAACATATGTTTGTTATATGTGGTATATATCAGGATAGCCATCACAATATATGTATATATGTTTTATATGTAATATGCATCATGCATGCTGAAAACATAGAAGGTGTGTGCAGGGTGTGGCTATAGCGTGTGATTATGTTTATTATAAACATGTATCTGTAGCAAGTAGAGAGAGCACAATGGTGCAAAGTGAGCAGATGAATATGCTGAGTTCCTACATTTGTGTAAAGGGGGCATGTATGATGTGCATTTGTGTAAAGGGCTGGTGCGCACCTCCTTATTTCTGGTGTGGATGTCTGCTGTGAGTGTTGCGTGTTGTGTGTTTTTGAGTGCCTATGTTGATGTTATATGTGGTGTGAAATTCACGTGGATCTTGCAGACCACTTTGGCCTTTTTATCTACATTAAAAAGCAAGCTGGTCAAATGACCTCACTGAGCCTTACTGTCCGGGACGCCGCTGGGGTCCCCAACAGTGCCGGGAAGCGAGTTCCCTTGTACCTCCGAAGCCGGGCGGGAATGGATGAAAACTCAGGAATCTGATGCAGTTTTAAAAGGCTTTACTTATCACAGGTTCAGGCATACAAATCCACAATAGGAAAAATCCTGTGCTTAGGATTCCTGGCTAGAACCCCAGCCACGGTAGGCCAAAATGGCAGCCACCATGTAAAAGGCCCTGTAAAGAGGAGACAAAGACAAGACTCCCAAGAAGGGTGCGAGCTCACAAAGAGGAGCTCAAAAAGAGAGAGCGAGAGAGGAAGCAGGCTAGTTTTATACCCCTGCAACTCAGACCTCCCTCCCACTATTATGGAAAGCAGGGAAGGTCAAATGCCCTTAGGTAATTTCTCCCAGCACCTCACCTAGGCCCTTTTATATGCTAATGTCTTGAGCCAAGATCTGCCTGGAAAAGCCTTTATAGGGTAGAGAAGGGGGTTTCCAAGATGGCTTGTCTCTGTATCAAGGTCTAATACAAGTACCAGTTCAATATTTTTCCAAGACTTCACAAGTCTCATCTACTTCACAGGTAGTTTTGTATTTTTGTTGCCTTTGAGTTATCAGGGAGCCATGCTTGCTTGCTTGGAGGCAAACAGCATTTCTCTCTGGTCTATTTACTTAGGGATCCAACATGGTCAGGCAAATATGCTGGTAAGATCTAGCTAGTCCCACGATGATTGTGGTAGCATGAGAGAATATTTATACCAGCTAGCACAGAATTACATGGTCAAATAAACTGCTACATTTAGACTACCCCCTTATCTACGAAGTGATTTGCAGGCAGCAATTCAGAGCAGATTCAGAGGCTCTTAGAGGAGTCCTGCAACACCTTACCATCCACATCTGAATTATGAGGGTCAATAGTCTCGGAGCTTCATATGCATAAATATTGAATGTGAATACTCATATAAAATTCCTTACGTAAGTCCCTAGTGTCGGGGATGCCGCTGGGGTCCCCGACAGTGTCAGGACAGATTTTCTACCTCCGAGGACACCGGGGAACTGATAAAAACTCACAAGTTCAGCGTAGTTCCAAAAAGGTTTTCAATAGTACAAAAGCTGTTCCATAGCAATCCAATATAATGAAAGAACTCTAGCTCTGGTCTGAACTTAGACCATACAAGAGAGCCTAAGTCTCCGACCAAAGAGAGAGGATCTCATCAGAGAGGAGTCCTACCCAAAAGAAGGGAAAAAAGGCAAAGGAACCTCAATTCAGTCCCCTTATATACACCAAAGTAATTTGATCTGTAACAGGGAGGGTATTGTCAACAAAGAACCCTAAACAGATTGTAGAAGGGTGGTGCCAAACCCTATTACAGGTATGAACAAAGGTTACACCAAGGACTAATCCTTTCTACTGAGATTATCTCTTTTGTAAAACACTGGAGAGAGAGAGAGAGAGAGAGAGAGAGAGAGAGAGAGAGAGAGAGCTTGTATAGAGTAAAACATCTTCATTTCATGAGTTTCATGTAATGTAGATGGTACCCACAAGGTCCTTCTTATTTATTATCTGCACCAGGGTGATTCTGAGTATCTTGTTCTCCATATACTGAAAGGGCCACACTCGCCTACTTGAGAGCAAACTAGTATGATCCTTCCTATAATCTTCCTATAGTCTCAACGTAGCCAGGGTGGTAGTCTCCTGGTAAATTCTAACTGTCCCACGCTGGGTTCAGTGGGTATAAAGAGGAGCTGTGCCCAATCTAGAAAACATAGAAGTCTTAGTAGATATATAAGTCAGAAGTTATTCAGAGTCAAGTGACTTCTGTAATTGCTACACCCTCTAGCAGTGTTTACATAGAAGAGAGGTCTCATTAGAATGAACCTTGGCTTAAATAGATTAAGCTGGGAGTGGGCAAAACACCAAAGTTCCCAGATTAGCTAAATTGTCATCCAACACTCTAGCACAAAAGTTAGCCCTCAGGAACTTACATGATGCAGATGAAATCTTGATTAATTTACATAAGATCTTGAAGCCATACTTTTTGTATGAGTTAAATGAGAATGACTATTACTAACAGGGAGATTTTTGGCAAAATCAAAACAAAAATGTCAAAACCCAATAATCATATCCTTAAGAACCCATAGTTAAAGTGCTATACCAGGAAGTTAATTGAGATAGTTTTTTTTTCCTCTTTTAGAAGCAAATTTCATCTATTAATTCTTTCTAATTTCTTTGTTTCAGTTTTTTTTCTTTTTTTTTTTTTTTAATTTTATTATTTTCCCCCAAATATCATTACACCATTTTAGAATACAATTGAAAGATGCTCATGTAGAGTTTTGGATCCACAGTGTTCCAACACCCATCCCCTCCACCCAAACCCACTACCAACCAATGTCCCCACCTCCCTCCCCTCCCGCCCCCCAACCACCCGGAGATTCTGTATGTCATTCCTTCGCCTCTATATCTCCTTCCCGACAAACTTTCCTGCTCTTCGTGGAAAGTTTAATGATTACTTTCATTTTGACCACCACTGCTCGAACTGGTCTTGCTCAGCCGATCTGTTCTGGTCAGTTTCAGCGTCCGACAGCGAAGATGGTGGCCAGTGTGATGGGCGGTTCCATCCGGCTGCCTCCGGGACCCCTCAGAGGCGACGGGCCACACCCAAAACCCATCGCCCTCCCTGGGATCCCATCCAGCTGGCCGCGGAGCCGGGCCCAGTCCCCAGCCGCCGGCTCGATACTGGTTCCCGGAGTTCCTGGGCGGGTCCACCAGGCTCGGCAAAATGGAGGAGGGGGAGGGCTTAACCCTGACTCATCTGGCGATCCCCAGTGATTCCCGCTCTGGGAGCCGCACCTGGGCTCGAACTGGTCTTGCTCAGTTGATCTGTTCGTGGGCGTTCTCAGCTCCGACAGCGATGGTGGCTAGTGTGATGGGCGAGTTTCATCTGGCTGCTTCCGGGACCCCTCAGAGGCGATGGCCAACACCCAAAACCCATCTGCCCTCCTTGGGATCCCATCGCCAGCTGGGCTCGGCGCGAGCCGGCTCCAGTCTCCCCAGCCGCTAAGCTCTGCATACTCAGTTTTTTGCCTCTTAGGGCTGATAGTGAGTGTGGACACAGTTGCTACTTGAAGATGAAGTGCTTGCTTGAGTGTACTTAGAGTATCAGCATGTTTAGATCACTCCTAAAGGACGGCAAACCCATTGCTTATACCCTGCTCTTACGTGTCCCAGTTTTGTATGTCTGAATTACATTGGAGGTGGAATAATGATGCCTTTATTTGCACAGAGCTTTCTAATTATTCTTATCTTATTCTGGCAATAATTACATCAGTATGGTTTTGATTTTTCAGGTGATTTTAACTTTTCCTCTTATTTGTGACCCTGATTTTCCCTTTATCCACCTCTCATCTTTTTCTGTTTTCACCAGTGCATCCATCTGACAGGTGATTTGTTTTTATTTCACCTTGTTTATAGTTCTAATTCCATTGATCAAGAAAAAAAATGCATAATAATTGTGAAACCAGCAAAAGAGAACTGAAATTTTTTATAGCCATACATCTTTTTAGAATATGTTTTAAAAATTCAGTCTGCCTCTTTTGTCAAAAAGGTTCAGGGTATGTTTCAGTTTGGAGGAGGGAAAGGTCAAAGCTGGGGCTTGTAATATTATTGACCTTGATGAGCCTTGGTGATACTACACACTCTTCGATGGAAAAGTCATTAACATTTTAATCCACAGACTCTATGAAGTCTCAGATGCAGCAAATGCAGCTCTTGTCTGCGCAATTGATAATTGTGAAGATGTTGCTCCGATGAGAATTCTCTCCAGTGAGTTTCTTTTTAATTAAATACAAATATGCAAATAAGAAATTATAAGGATTTTTTACTATCCAAGAATGAGCATCAGACTGAAATATTTCAGGCACAAATTACTTAATTTTTTGGTGTTCTTTTTTAAAGCTTTCTACTCACAGGGGCGCTTTGCCTCATTATATTACTAGTGATCTCAGTGTTTGGCCTCATCAGGTACTCTGCCTTCCTATATTTACATAGACTTTCTCAGAGAAAATTCTGTCTTCAGGTCATATTTGAGTACATAGTTTTCACGTATGTCATCTCTTTAGCACATTAGATTGAACTTTATACATTATTTTCCTGAAATTCATAATACACCTTCTTCCTGTTGGTGCAGATGGTATGTAGACAGTTGGGACTTTTTATGTCCCTCTTAACCTTTGAAAGAAGATGGATTTTTAACTCAGGTATTTAAAAATACAATTGTGTTTTCATCAGGTATTTTATAAATCATAAAATTGCTAGTGTGTTAGATAGATGTTTTTAATTCAACCAGATGGACCATTCATTTAGCCTATATGAGGTTGACAGAATCTGAAAAATAAGAGGTTTCTTTTTTGTATTTTGTTTTGTGTGTGTGTGTGTGTGTGTGTGTGTGTGTTTGTAATAAGGAGGGAGAGAGACAAAGAGCAACAGAAAGAGAGACAAAATGTTACTATCGTTATGGCTAGGGATGCCAATAATCTGCTTTGGTGACAGTGGTTAGAATAGTCTTGTAGCAAATTCAATTATTCATCTTATCTCAAGTCTTATCTCACAGTTACTGAGCACTTGCCACATGTTATCTACTAGGTGCTGATGGTTTGGAGTGAAGAACAATGTTTCTATCTGACTACCTTCATATATTCCCTCTGTTCTTGTCACTTAGACCTTAGGTAAATGGAACAGATGAAAAAAGAAAGAAATTTTCCCAACACTCTGATGGTTTAATATTTTATATCACCTTATTTATCTTGGTTATAAGTAATATTCATCAATGAGGTACCTATTATTCTCATTTTACCCATGAGTCAACTCAAGATTAATAGATCAAGGTTGCACCACTAACAATAGATGGATCTAGGATTTCCTGTTTCCAAAGCCTTTGCCCTTTGTACCACACAGTGTTATTTTTCTTTAGAATTTGAAATAAAGGGTTCTTACCTCATAGAAATCCTACTTCCAACCCCCTGGAGGCAGCAATGATTTATCAAGTTCTTTTACAAGGATTGAGAACATGCCCTGAGCAGTATTAGAGAGTTCAAGTGTAACAAAACCCACGGCTCTTACTATGCTCCCATTTAGTGGACAAGATGAAAAGAACTCTGAAAATGGAATTAGATTGCCAAAGTAATAAGCCATATGGCTCCATGGCTTGTGCTGAAGATTTGATTAAACTGTGACCTATTGTGTGTAACATGTTAGTCTTTTAAAAGGCTGCTTAATGACCTGCTACCTATCCTGACAAGGTGGGGGAGGATGGATTATTTTCAAGACCCCATTTCCAGATCTGATGAACCCCTTGGTGATTAAAAATGAATGCATGCATCTCAGAGAATTTTTTCTCACCCCAGGAGATAGTGAAATTGAAACTGAGTGAAATATGATTGGTCCAGGATTTGACATGGCAAGGAAAATCTATCTTTCCAACTATCTCTGGAAAACAAAACTGTACCATAAAATTAAATTTAATTCAATATATCAAGCATTTATTTAATGGTTATTATTTGCCAGATTTTATGCTAAGTTTTGAGGGCAAAGGGATAAATGAGTGAGGCTTTCTTTCTTAAATGAGTGAGGCTTTCTTTTTATGAAATACATGTTCAGGTTCTGGCTCTGGTGGCTGGGTAGGTGATAGGTTTACTAAGCAACAAAGAAACCTTGGAAGAGGCTGGGTAAGAGCAGTAGTAGATAGAGCTCCTTTGTTCAATTTGAACAGGTTAGGCAAAGACAATTTTAGAAACTTTTAGGAAAATAACTAGGCATTGGGTAAATGGTTGTGTCTAAAACTCCAACATACAGGAAACACAATTGTGTGATTGAGTGTTGTCAGGCAAAGTGACATTTACAAAATATGAAAATATATGAACTTACATTTCAGCATATTGTTAGACCCCTATATGACTGATCCAGGTTCAATCTCCCACACCTTGTGTGGGCCCCTCTATCCGTCTATGGTCCCTGAACCTGAAGCGAGGAGTAATCCCCGAAGCATCTCTGGGTTGGCCTCAAAACAAAACAATTATTACGGAACCTTAGGAAAACCATCACTTAAGACACTAAAGGAGGAAAATATAGCCAAGGAAACTGAGAAGTAGTTAACAATTCAGAAAAATCACCAAGAAAGTGTCCTTACAAAGGAGGCAATTATGAAGGAGACACTAGGGAAGTGACAGGCCAGCTGATTGGTGTATATAGTCACCTGGGTTAGCATTCAGGGACAAATTAGTATTCTTGCCTGGAATTCCAGGGATGGGAGTTATAGCCAGGAGGTATATTATATTAAAAGGTAAATTGGTGATTAGGAACTGAAGATAGCAAATAGAAATTCCATCTTTCAAGAAGCCTCATTAGAAGGAAACAAGTTAATGGACATCATGGATAGTAGCAAGAAAGGGATAGTACTAGCAATTAGAAGAGGTTGAGTGTTGAGTGAGATTAAGTAGTGGATTAAGATTACATAATCTATATTATGTATAGATTTGAAGGTGCCTTCTGATGAAGATAAGATTTTGGTGCTAATTTTAAGGCAGAAAAGAGAGGAGTCTGAGGAGTACCTTGAAAGTAGAGGCATTTAGAGAATGTAGTCCTGAGTAGACTAGTACTTGGTCACCCCAAATTCATTTGGGAAATAGGTATCTATGGTAGTTCTGAGAGATGGAGGCTTCTAGTTAGGGTAGAGGATGGGAGACCAGGGGAATTTACTGCCCTTAGTGGCACCTTGGAACTAGTGTGAGGGGAATGAAAATGTGACTAAAGATACGCGAGTGGGGGAGACCCAGAAAAGGAGTTAAGAAAAACGCAAAGCAATATTCCTTTGAAGAACTACAGATTTAGATAGAATTAGAAGGCAGTTTCAGAAAAGCCAGTCTGCTTGAGGAAAGGGTCTTCATCCCTTGGTGCTCATTTGCCTTTGCTGAGGCGGAGGAGTGAACTCTGATGATGGGCAAAGACCCATGTCAGTTGGAGAGACAGGGGTTGAAGTGATGGAGCGTGAAACTTATCCAGGCTAACCTATCAGGAAGCAAAAGGGTGTGGGAAAGTGGTGGCCAGAGAGCTAGTATTGTGGGCCAGGTACTTGCCTTGCAACTGCCAAAAATCACCAGAAAGGAACTGAGATGTTCATGAGGCCGACTCACAGGCTCAGGTCTAAGCAAACTGAAGTCAGCCAGAAAGAACTAATGAAATTATGCCTCAACTTAGCAAGGCAGAATTTTTCTCTCCTGATCCAGAAGCAAGATCTCTCCCTCTCTCCCTCCCCTCCATTCCTTTCCTTTAAACTTCCAAATAAACCTGTTTTTACTTCACTACTCACGTGAAATTCTTTTCTGTGAGGGAAAGAAAAGAACCTGAAGCACCTGGTTAAGGTTTAGGAGTTAGGACTGACATTCCTGTCCTGTAAGGAAGAAGTCCCACAGCTGACTCTGATCAGTCTTATAATTCCCGGCGCCCTTCCTCGTGGCAGAGTGGATCTGAAGAAAGCAGCAGAATTCTGGCTCCAGGCTTCAGCCTCTCTTCTCCCCACTACTTATATGTCGCTTGGGAGACCCCACCAGCATCGTTAAGTATGGCGACCAAGAACGCATAATGATGCAGTGAAGAACTTCAAGAGGAAGAAGGAAAAAAAAAATTCTTGT
Source organism: Cryptotis parvus (assembly GCA_021461705.1). Classification (NCBI taxonomy): domain Eukaryota; kingdom Metazoa; phylum Chordata; class Mammalia; order Eulipotyphla; family Soricidae; genus Cryptotis; species Cryptotis parvus. Next base: position 30,786 of record JAJIBD010003977.1, read on the forward strand.
GGAGGTATGCTCTGTGGAAAGTCTCTCATGAGGACCGTCCAGGTTAGCCTCTGTGTGAATGTGTGGTCTCCAGAGGAGGCACCGTCTCTCTTGTCTGTCTCATGCACCATGTGCCACAGCGGAAGGCTAGAAAGAAAACCCACTCATGCTTAAGTTTCCGGGGAACTCTGGCATAAGACCAGCCTCCAGGCAGGCTCCCTTCTCATAACTCAGCTCTCATTCAGCCCAGGGATAGGCTAGAAATCTCCAGGAAGGAAGGAACTGAGATGTTAATGAGGCAGACTTACAGGTTCAGGTCTAAACAAACTAAAGTTAGGCAGAAAGAACTTGTGAAATGATGCCTCAAGTTAGCAAGGCCGGACAACTTTCTCTCTCCTGATCCAGAAGCCAGGTCTTCCAAAGCCACAGCATTTTAGGTTTAGCTTTGAGACGAACAGCAAGGCTAGGTGGGACCTCTGGGATGCTTGGGGTGCAGAGCAGAGGTCACTGATGAAAATATCCAGTGTTTCACTGACAACTGTGGGGGACTCTTGCTAGGGCATTGGGTGGCATCCCTTCCTTCAACTCTTAGGGTTTCCTTGGCATTATATTGGAGTGGCATTCCCAGCTTAAAACGTTAAGGAATCAAAGACTCCTCACCACAAAAGTAACAGCAGAAAATGAAAAGTCAAACCTGAGATATAAGCCAGAAGGGGCTAAAATCCCCCTCTGGAGAAAGGAAAGAAACTTCAAGAAAGAGAATGCAGAGCAGCCTGTTTTAGCTTTTCTTTTCATAGGTTCTTACTACTCAGCAGTACGGAAAAGTAGGCTTCAATTCTTAAATGCTCCTTTTTTAGGCTGTTGGGGGAGATACTGGCAGTTTTAGAGACATAAATATGCCTAGTTACTGAGCTAAAAGCTCCATTTCTCCTCTCTCCCCTCTGAGGAATCCTATACCCAGGACTCTTATTGTCTGTTAATGAGTCAGCTTCTGATAACAGAGTGAAAAAAAAGGGCTGTTTTAAAATTCAGCCACTGCTACAAAGGGCAGCTTTAACTTAGTGGTTTCTAAGAATTGAGAATTGAGAAAAAATTGTGGGAAATAATTGTGATCACTTTTTGTCAGACTATATTGCTAATTTATCTGCACAGTGCATAAAAACTTTAAAATCTCAACTTCTGAATAATTTTCCTCTTACTGATATTTTTGGCCCTTGCTAATCACTTGATCACTTGAATCCTGTTATTATTCGGTTTGCTTGAGCGGGCGCCAGTAACATTTCCATTGGACCCTATCACGTGCCAATGTAGCCCAATGGCATCTGGTTGATTCAGGAATATGAAGAGCCTCAAACCGTTCCTTCAGGGTCTTCACAAGGAAGTCTGACCATCTTGTAGGTGGGCGGCCACGTGATCTTTTGACATCCCGTGGGATCCAGTCGGTAATGGCTCTAGTCCAGCGGTTGTCTCCAAATCACATTACATGTCCAGCCCATCTGATTTTCGATGCGTTGGCAAATGAGACAGCATCCCTGATTCTGGAATAGCGACGGAGGTCAGAACTCCGGATTCTCTCTCTCATTTGAGTGAGGCGTGATATTCCAAGCATAGCTCTTCCGATTCCTCTCTGGGAGACCCGAATAGCATTCTCATCCTGCTTTCTTAGGGCCCAGGTCTCTGGAAGCGTATGTTAATGCAGGGAGAATGGTGGAGTCAAAGAGATGTGCCCGGAGCTGGAGGTTGTTTGTCCTTTTAGCTATTTCTTCGATGCCTTTGAAGGCATTCCATGCTGCTCTGCGCAGCTCAGGTTTTAAGTCTGAGCTCCTGCGCAGCTCAGGTTTTAAGTCGTTCATCATGTTGCTTTCTCGACCTAGGTACACCTAACTGCTGCATTCAGAGATGTTTGTTCCATTGAGACTGAATGGGGCCTCAGGAACTAGTTCATTCTTCATGAACATTGTTTTCTTTAGATTCAGCTCTAGACCTATCTTTCCACATTCTCGATCGAAGTCAGCCAGCATTTGTGCCGCTTGGCTAATGTTTGGTGTTACTATAACGATGTCATCAGCGAAGCGGCGGTGGTGTAGTTGCCTACCATCTATCTTCACTCCCATTCCTTCCCATTCTAAGTGTTGCATGATGTTCTTGAGGGTGGCACTGAAGAGTTTTGGTGAAATGGTATCACCCTGTCAAACCCCTCTTTTCACATTAATGATCACTTCTTTGTAGAATGGTGAGATCCTGGTGGTGAATCCGTAATACAGCTCACGAAGGATCTTAATGTATTGGGTTTGAACACCCTGTTTGGCTAGGGCTTCGATGACTGCTTCAGTCTCCACAGAATCAAAGGCTTTCTGTAAATCAATGAACATGAGACAGAGAAGCATCTTGTACTCCCTACAAACCTCAATGAGCTTAGTTACTGTGTGGATATGTTCGATTGTGCTGAATCCTTTCTGGAAGCCTCCTTGCTTGCATGGGTGTCCTTCATCTAGTGCTCTGCTAATCCTGTTCAGGATGACTCGTGTAAATAGCTTGTAGATGACGGACAACAGGCAGATGGGGCAATAGTTGCCGATGTCGTGAGGTCTCCCTTCTTGAACAATAGAACTGTCCTGCTGGTTTTCCATTGGGAGGGCACCTTGCATTCGGACAAGTAGCATTTGAAGAGCCGAGCTAGTGTATTGATGAGTACTGAAGGCAGATTCTTCAGGTGTTCAGGTCCGACTTTGTCTGGGCCTGGTGCTGTTCCCTTCTTTACTGACGAGAAGGCATGTCAGATTTCAGAAGGGAGAACTTTGGGAATGACATATCCATCCTGTGGAATTTGGTATGTGGGCAGGTGGATGTGGCTATCAAAGAGATTTGAGTAGAAGTCCTGGTTAATCTTCTCCATTGCCTTTCTGGAAGATGTGATAGATCCATCAGGGCGTCGGAGGGCAGTCATCTTGGTCTTATAGTTGGCGAGGGACAGGCGGGCAGTGAGAATGCTTTTCTTGGCTTCTGCTGCATCTTCCAGTATTTCTGCTCTTCTGTCTTTGAGGTCTTCTTTTATCACTTCTCTGCACCGTTTAGCAAGCTTGGACATTAGCATTTGGTCTCCTAAGGCTCGCGCCTTGCCACGTTGGCGAATGAGCTCAAAGAGTTTCTGAAGACAAGCGTCCTTTTGTGTCTTTCTCTCTCTGCATTCTTCGCATAATCATGGAGGTGCTGAACCAGTCAGTTGTATTCTTCATTGATGTCTTCAATGATGGTATCTTCCCATGTTGTTGCAATGGTGCCAAAGAGTTCCCAGTTGGTGGTTGTTCTGGGAGTTCTCTTCTTAAACTTTGCAGCCTTTTCTCCCCATTGCGGGAAGTAGAATTTTGCACCGAAGGAGACGGTGGTCCTATCCTGTTTGGAATTTGGGGACGACAGCTACATCGGACAGACAAAACCGTCGTTTGAAGATGATGTGGTCAATTTCATTGTGGAACTGTCCGCCAGGAGATTCCCATGTCCAACGTTTCGCTTCAGCTTTCTGGAACTGTGAGTTCCCATGAATGGTCTTGGTGGACATGATGAACTCAGTCTCTCACCCTGTTCGTTCCATTCTAGGCCATGGGTCCCGATGTGGAGTTTCAGCCGATCTTCTCGGTCCTATCTTGGCATTAAAATCACCGACTATGATCTTGTAGAAGGTGGGATCTTTTTTATAGAACTCCTCCAATTCCATATAGAATTTCTCAATTTCATCTTCTTTGTATGTGGATGTTGGTGCGTAGACAATGAAGATGGAAATTGCTAGCAGTGGGCCACATCTCTTCAAGTGTAATCATCCTATTTGGTTTGTTAGGCATTCAAATGAATCAATGTTTACGGCCATGTTCTGTTGACAAGGACACCAACGCCACCGATGCCTCTTTCATCACATGTTCCAAGGAACAATTCTTCTCCAGTGTCAAATACAGCATGATGCAACTGATACCTCCTCGTCTCAGTCAGACCAATGATGTCGTACTTGATCTTTTGCACTTGCAGCATCAGATCCTCAATATATGCTTCCGATGCCAGTGTACGTGCATTGAAAGTACAGACAGTCATTTTAGTCCTTCTTCATTTTGGAAGCCTAGGATGGCCATGAAATTTTATCAGGCACTGCTTGTTTGCCTTTCTTACTGCTGCCATATTAAGGGCTCTTTCGGGTCAGGAAAATAAACATTTCTGTTACTGGATTTGGCATATCGAACACGCATCGGACAGCTTGCCAGGCTCTGCCATGCGGGCGCTATATTCTCATTACTTTGTGGGGGCTCTCTCAGAGGGGTGGGTAGAATATTTATGGTAATTTGGAGGTGGATATCACGCTGCGGCCGCTGCAAAAAGGGAAAGCTGGTTTCTGCTCTGCCGGGTGTACCTGTGTCAGCAAGGGCCAGACACAGGTACACCCGGCCCTTTGCTAATATATTCATCTAAACATCTTTACAGTTTTTCATTTTTTTCTTAAACAAATAGAACACAAAGTGTTAGATTTATTTGGAAAATTATATATGCCTAGGACAACAAACATCATTTATGAAAGCAAGTATTTGATATTTGTTAAATAAATTAAAGTATTTACTATTAGCATCTATGAACTGTTGGCAGTTGTACACTAGAGGTTGACACAGTTACGCACTTGTCTTCATGCTTCACCACAAGATAGTTCTGGCTGAGCCACAGGGAACCAAATAGTCTCTACCTCAAAAAAAAACAAAACAAAAACAAAGCCTGCAGTCTTACATTGTTACATATGTCGTTCAATTTTGAATTTCTGTCTTTTGCATATCTAATCTTCACTAACAATTCTTTTTTTTTGACAGGTATGTCTGGAGCCAGGCTGCTGGGTTAAAAATCCTACCTTAAACTCTTCTCTTGTACTGTTGCTTTGGCCAATTCATTTTTCTAGCCTGTGCATTATTTTTAATATTTATAATTATTATTTTGGTTTGTGGCCATACTTGCTGTTTCTCAGGGTTTACTCCTGGCACCGTGCTCAGGAATCACCTCTTAGTAGTGCTTGGGGGCCCATCTCTGTTGCCAGGGATGAGATTGTTTTCAGCTGTTTGCAAGGCATCTAATTTACCTGATGTCTGTATTTCTGGCTTTATTTTATTCACTGTCTTCCCGTTCATCTTCAATTTGCTCGAGCGGGCACCAGTAACATCTCCATATGACCTGTCACGCAAGTAGAGCCCAAGGGCACCTGCTTGCTCCAGGACATAAAGAGCCTCAAACCATTCCATCAGGTCATGGGAATGAGGTCTATATTTTATTATTTTTTTTAAATGAAGATAGCAGTATTCCCCAATATAGACAGGTTATCACTATCACTATCTTCCCGTTAATCATCTATTTGCTAGAGCGGGCACCAGTAATATCTCCATATGTCCTGTCTCATGCTAGGAGAACCCAAATGCATCCGCTTGCTCCAGGATCATAAAGAGCCTCAAACCATTATATTAGGTCACGGGAATGACCTAATATAAATGTTACTGGTATTTGGCATATCAAATACTACACGAGCAGCTTGCCAGGCTTGCCATGCAGGTGGCATACTGTTGTAGTCACCTCTAAATAAAGCATTTATTGATGAACCACGTGGCCGCGATAGTCTGGTCTGCTGGGTGGAGTTGTGACGAGAGGGAAGTCCGGATGTGGAAAATGGCTGGCCACATGGTGTGTGTGTGTGGGGTCGTCTGGCTTGTTGTGAGACTCTGCTGAGGTGGCAGGCCAGGGCTAGAACCCGCCATGCCTCCCGGGCGCCTCATGAGTGGCTGGGCATAAGGAGAGCAGTAGCAGCTCTGCCCCATGTCTGACAGTCTCTGGTTCAGCATACCTGGGCCGGATTGAAAAAAAAAAGGTTGAAAAAATGACAGATTATAAGAATTAAATAAGGATCAAGTAAATTGGAGGACTAATTAGTTTTGAGGTAGTGCTTGGCTATCATATAAATACTAGCTGTTGCTATATTTTAATTATGCTATATGTAAATACATACTAACTCGAATGCTAGTTGTGAATGCTAGAATGGGTTAGGTAATGTCAATGCTAGACATTCATATTTTTATTACCAGGACACCCATATATTTACCTTGCTTCTTAGTCTCACTATGTGATGACTTAAAATCTTCATAAAATGTAAACACATCTCCATCTCAGGTGTGTTGGATGACAGGCTTAGCTAGTTTGGGAGCTTTACTGTTTTACCCACTCACAACTTAATCTACTTACATGTTCTTAAGCCAAGGTTCATTCTAATGAGATCTCTCTCTCTTCTCTGTAAACGCTGATAGAGGGTGTGCAGTTAAAGAAGTCACCTTGACTCTGAATGACTTCTATTTTACTATACATCTACTAAGATTTCTATGTTATCTAGATTGGGCACAGCTTCTCTTTATACCCAGTATGGGGCACTTAGAATTTACCAGGAGACTGCCACCCTGGCTACGTTGAGACTATCTCTAAGATTATAGGAAGGATCATACTAGTTTGCCCTCACGCAAGTGAGTGTGACCCTTTCAGTATATGGAGAACAAGAAACTCAAAATTACCCTGGTGCAGATAATAAAAAAAGAAGGACCTTGTGGGTACCATCTAGATTACATGAAGCTCATGAAATTAAGATGTATTACTTTATATCAGCCCCTTCCCTCCAGTGTTTTACATAAGAGATAATCTCTCTTATGTAAAGAAGGGATTAGTTCTTGGCATAATCCTTTGTTTATACCTATAATAGGGTGTGGCACCACCCTTCTACAAGCTGTTTAGAGTTCTTTGTTGACAGGAAACTCCCTGTCAACAGATAGGATTACTTTGGTGTATATAAGGGGACTGACTTGAGGACCTCCCTCCTTTTTCCCCTTCTTTTGGGTAGTACTCCTCTCAGGCGAGATCTTCTCTCCTTGGTGGAAGAATTGGGCTCTTTTGTATGCTCTAAGTTCTGATCTTCAATAAAAGCTGGATTTTGAGATGACTACAAGAGTATGCTACCCGCACGGCAGAGCCTGGCAAGCACCCGTGTCATATTTGATATGCCAGATACCAGTAACAATTATAGACCTCATTCCCATGACCTGATGGAATGGTTTGAGGCTCTTTATGTTCCTGGAGCAAGCAGGTGCCCTTGGGCTCTACTTACATGAGACAGGTCATATGGAGATGTTACTGGTGCCCGCTTGAGCAAATTGATGATGAACGGGAAGACAGTGATACAGTGAAGTTCTGACCTGAGCTAGAGTTCTTTAATTAAATTTATTTGTGTTGGTAGAGCTTTTGTACTATTAAAAAAGACTTTTTGGAACTGTGCCGGACTTGTGAGTTTTCATCCGCTTCCCCAGTGGCCTCGGAGGTAGAAGAGAACTTCTGTCCTGATACTGTTGGGGACCCTAGTGGCTCCCCTGACACTGGTGTATAATTGAACATATTTTATTGCATATTTTTTATACTTCAAAAAATATTTTCTAAGTCCTATAATATCTGCTTTTATTTGAAATTAATATTACATATGTTGTAAGTTTTAACTGAATAAGTAGTTTTTGGCTTAGTTGCATTATTGAATTTATTCTTATTGGGGGCCTAAAGAATGGCAGGGAGAGCACTAGCCTTGCCTGCAGCTGACCCAGGTCTGATCCTCGAACCCCATTTGGTCCCAAGCCTCATCAACATATACTGAGTGCATAGCCAGGAGGAAGCCCTGATAGCACAGCTATGTGTGCCCCCCCAAAAAAAAGTTCATACTTTTTAACTAATTTAATAATAAATTTTTCTTCATCCAGATTTTTTCTTCAAGAATACAGTCATTTCTTTGTTTTCAAAATCCAGGCCACGTAGTAGTTATTTTAGTGACAGACTGTGAAAAGGAAGAATTGAAAGTTTCCTTGGCAGCTGCATAGTATTCCATTGTGTAGATGTACCACAGTTTCGTTAGCCAGTCTTCTGTTCTCAGGCACTTAGGTTGCTTCCAGATTCTGGCTATCGTGAATAGAGCTGCAATGAATAAAGAAGTACAGATAGTGTTTCTGTTAGGTGATTTTGGTATGCCAGGGTATAGTCCCATAAGTGGTATTACTGGGTCAAATGGGAGCTCAATATCTAGTTTTCTGAGGAATGTCTATATTGTTTCCAAAAGGGCTGGACCAGTCGGCACTCCCACCAACAATGGATGAGAGTCCCTTCCTCCCCTCATCCCCACCAGTACCAGTTGTTCTTGATGTTTCGGATGTGTGCCGCCAGTCTTTCTGGTGTGAAATGATACCTCATTGTTGTTTTGATTTGCATCTCCCTGATTATTAATGGTGAAGAGTGCTTTTTTTCTACGCCTTTTTGACCATTCACATTTCTTCCCTTTTTGGAAGCTTCTGTTCATTTCTTTTCCCCATTTTTTGATGGGGTACCAGTGCCTGATATATCATGGATATGAACACCTTATTAGATGGGTTTTGGGCCAATATTCTTTCCTTGTGTGGGAGCTGTCTCTTCATCATGAAATTCACCTGCAAATGGATGGACATGTTGAATGAAATTAGTCAGAAGAGAAAGGACAGATATAGAATGACTGTGTTCATTAATGGGATATAAATATATACTAGTGTTCTACTAAGTTTGGGAAATGGTAATGTCAGACTAGAACTAACCATTGAATATACACAAAGACCCTAAATGCTGTAGGACAAGCCACAATGTGTAAAAGAAGAGAGAGATACAGAGACAGGGGAAGAGAGACAGAGAGAAGAAAGTGTCTTCTATAGACGCAGACTGGGGGTGGGTGGGAGGGAATGTGGGGACATTGGTGGTGGGAATGGGGCACTGGTGGAGGGATGGTTGCTGGAGCACGATGACTAAGACCAAATTGTGAACATCTTTGTAATTGTAAATAATAAAAAATTAAAGAAAAAAAGTTTCCTTGACCTGTAAAGTCACAGTGTTTAATAATCAATATAACAGATGGACGTTGCTGATGGTTTTCATTCCATGTTCTGTTTTAGTGCTTTTCCGATGCTTGACATCCTCCAGCTCTCTAAAGCTGTCTACTCAAATTTCTGTATTATACATTCTCCTCTGTCTCCAGTGGTTTAAATTAATAGATTTGATTGTGATTAAGCAGAAATATTGAGTGGATGTTGAAAGTAGGTAGTGGATGGGTACCAAGGAAATATATCTTATTCCAAACCGTGCAGTAAAAATGTATTAATTAGGATAGTATAATTGTTTGTATTGAATTTAAGTACTCGAGACTTAATACATATGGTTTATCATTGCTGATGCAAATATCTCATGAAGTCTCAAATCTAGACCCATGATAATAGGTAAATCTAATTGAATGAATGCAAAGATGCATTTAATTGCCCTTTAGAGCCATATAGAGCCATATATAAATTATACAGTCTAAGAAGGGGAAATACTTGTCCTTTTTGATGTCTCCAAAAATGCTTTAGATCATCGATAAAATGTACAGATGCTTTGTCATTTGACAGTTAAAGAAAAAACCCCACATCAGGAACTATTAGTTCTTTCATTGCTAGTACTTGCATTTGTGTCTGTCCTACCTGATTTCACCACTTCGACCCTCTTTGCTATCTTCAACTGAGGTCAGTACCAGGATTAAATGGCATTCTGTCTCCTTACAATCAGAATCCAATATCTGGAGCCATTTCCCAAGCACCTCTTGCCTTTTTAAAAATATATTTTATTATACCACAGTGAGATATACAATTACAAAGATGTTTATTTTGGGGTTTTGGTCATACAGTGTTCCAACACCCATCCCTCATCAGTGCCCATTACCCACCACCAATGTCCCCGATCCCTCCCACCTGCCCTAGCCTGCCTCTATGGCAGGTTCTTTTCTCTCTCTTCTCTCTCTCTCTCTCTCTCTCTCTCTCTCTCTCTCTCTCTCACGGTTCCTTCTCTTACACATTGTGGATTGCAATACATACATTTAGAGGTTATCATGTGTATCATTTTGCCTGTATTCAATGTTCAGTTCAGGAATGGTATTATCACTTTCAGCAATTATTAGCACACTGTTCCTCTTCTGTCTTACCTCACCTCTGACTCCCACACGTTTGTGGTAGATTCCACCTTTGACAAGACCTTGATCTGTGTTATGCCTGATCTTCTTGGATATTGGTATCATAGTGTGTGCTGTCTGTCTGTATATATATATATAAAATGTGTATATATAATAAATAATATATCATTATTAACATTATATATACACATTATAATAAATAATGTGTATTATAATGTGTATATATTTATGTCATGCAAATAAATGTAATCATTCCGTATCATTCTGTATCTGTCTTTTTCCTTCTGGCTAATTTCACGCAACATGATCCTCTCCATATCCATCCATTTAGAGAAAATTTCATGTCTTCTTTTTTTCCTAACAGCTGCATAGTATTCCATTGTGTAGATGTATCAAGTTTCTTTATCCAGTCATCAGTTCTTGGGCACTCTGGTTGTTTCCAGATTCTGGCTATTGTGAATAGTGCTGCTATGAAAATAAAAGTGCAGATGTGTTTCCACTGTGTTTTTGGCTTCCCAGGGTATATTCCCAGAAGTGGTATGGCTTGTTCAAATGGGAGCTCAATTTCTAGTCTTTGGAGGAATGTCCATATTGTTTTTCAAAAAGGCAGTACCAAATGCCATTCCCATCAACAATAGATGAGAGTCCCCTTTTCCCCACATCCATGCCAGCACTTGTTCTTGCACTTCTGGATATGCGCCAGTCTCTGTGATGTGAGATGATCTCATTGTTGTTTTGATTTGCATCTCTCAGATGATTAGTGATGATGAGCATTTTTTCATATGGTTTTTGGCCATTCAAATTTCTTCCTTGTCAAAGTTTCTGTTCATTTCTTCTCCCCATTTTTTGATGGGGTTGGCTGATTTCCTCTTGTAAAGTTCTACCAGTGCCTGATATATCCTGGATATTAATCCCTTATCAGATGGGTATTGGGTGAATATTCTTTCCCACTCTGTGGACTCTCTTTGTATCTTCGCCACTGTTTCTTTTGAGGTGCAGAATGCTTTTTAGTTTCATGTAGACCCATATGTTTATCTTTGCTTTCAATTGCTTTGTTAGCGGTGTTTCATTTTTGAAGATGCCTTTAGCGTCAATGTCTTGGAGGGCTTTTTCTATGTTTTCTTCAATGTAACTTATGGATTCTGGTCTGATATTGAGATCTTTAACCTATTTTGATCTGATTTTGTGCAGGGTGTTAGACACGTTCAAATTCATTTTTTTTAAATGTAGTTTCCCAGTTTTCCCAGCATCACCTGTGGAAAAGGCTTTCCTTTTTTGCACTCTTTTGCTCCTTTATCGAAGATTAAATGATCATGTGTTTAAGGATGGGTGTCTGGATACTCAGCTCTATTCCACATGTCCACAGGTCTGTTTTTATTCTAATACTATGCTGTTTTAATTACTACTGTTTTTTACTACAATTTGAAGTTGGGAAAAGTGATGCCTCCCATCTTCTTTTTCCCAAGGATTGCTTTAGCTATCTGTGGAGGTTTATTATTCCATACAAATTTCAGGAGTATTTGGTCAATTTCTTTGAAGAATGTCATGGGTATCCTTATAGGGAACTCATTGAATTTGTACAAAGCTCTAGGGAGCATTACCATTTTGACAATGTTAATTCTCCTGATTCATAAGCAACACCTCTCTGGCAGCAAATATACTAAAATTGGAATGATACAGATAAGATTAACATGGCTCCTGCGTGGTGCCATGCACAACTCTTGTCTTGATAGCTAATCTTTGGTAACCCTACAACAACTACATTCTTTAAAAAAGCATTAAGATTGTATTAAATATAAGCATATTTATCTATTCAAAGAATATGCAGAAAAGATGTAAGTCTGTTACCCCTCATACCTATTAAAGAGTTTTGAGGACAGGTAAAAGCTTCAGGGAGTAATGTATCAACATCTTAGTAGTTTAAAATGTGGGAAATTTAGAAATATCAAATGTCCTCAGATGGGAACTATTTTCTGTCTGTGGTGAGGATATTTTTTCTCAGCTAATATTTATTTTGATACTGTCTCAAATGCCTGGGTGTTGTGTGAAATGCCTACTGTTTGTAAATATCATCTGACATGGTGTTCTCTAGGTTAATTATTCAGAACAGGAAGGAGATTTTATTTGAAATTGTTTTCAGTATGTGATATGTTTTAATTTTATTGTGTGCCCTTTTGTTCCTGAACGGAGTAAAAAATGGACACAACTTTCCTAGCTCCACTAGACTCTAGATTCCATTAACAATTTGTATTTTTTGATACTCTGTAACTGGAACTTATATCGTGTGCATAATCATAACATTTGAAATCTCCTTATTCTTTTTTAAGAAAAGAAATGGAGTTGTCAGAGAAAGTAATTTATTTATGAATATTTTAGCTGTTTTGAGAAATGCGTACTTTATTTCAAGACATAAGGAACCAAATTAGTGTTTTTATGGAAACAAAGAAAAGTTGTATTTTATTATTTTGATGGTATTTGCTACCCAATTTATGTTCTGTTTTAGCTCAGCTTCAAACACATGGGTCATTTTTTTCCTGAATGCATTGCTATAGTCCGTTTGGGATATAAGTATCCAGTATAATAGAATGATTTTAAATATCTTATTTAGTTTAAGCATGTTTAATTTTCATGGATTTGTCATTTTAACTGAAATTTTAGTCATTTGCTACCCTTCATGCAGGTACACACATGGTGTTTATTGGCAGCTTACTTTGCTTAAAAGCATTTAGAAAGATTTAAAGATAAAGGGGTAAAAGGAAGCTTACTCTGGGAATCTCTCCACCCTGAACCCTGATGGGAAGACTGGTGGGAAGACTTCTCTCCTTCCACCTGGGGTAACATGTTATTTCTATCATCTTCTTCCTCTTTAGAACCTCTACCTTAGGGTCAAAGAGATAGCACAGAGGGTAGGGTGCTTGTCTTGCACTGGATCAACCTAGGTTTGATAATCTATTGCCCTGTATAGCCCCCCAGAGGCCCACCTGAGCACAGAACCAGAAGTAAGCACTACCAGGTGTGATCCCCAAAAGGAAATAAATAATTAACCTCCATCTTATTTTTCTCTCACAAAGCTCTGTCGTATGTAATGAAAATCACATGTGAGTCTAATTATTTTAGCCAAATTTAAGCAGGCACATAGTTTTACTAGTACATTTCAGTTATTTTGCAATATATAATGTCAGCATGGAATTCAGGTAGCAATACCATAGTCATTTTATGTTGTTTGCTTGGTTTATTTTAAGTCTTTCAAATCTGCATACTTACAGTTCTACTTCAACTTTCACATTCACACTATTGGATACTGCAGGTCCAAGAAGCAAGATTTTGTTCTTCAGGCTATCCTTTTTTAGAGCCTGGAGTAAGTAAGCCCTGACTGTAGCCCTGTGCACTGCCCTCTCTCCCCTCATACCCCCAGATAAGATTTTGACTTTATAGAATCATTGATAGGTATTGTGATGTGATTTTTAAGAGAATCTGCAGAGCCCAAACTTCTTATATGATTGCCATTTTTCTGTAATTTGGGTAATAGCCATATTTTTTGCAGTATGTATTTTTGTGAGTTGAATTAAATTATTTAAACATAATTGTATGTTTAACAATGTAATTGAGACACGAAGATGGAGAAGGACATAAATTCCAGCTGCTGTTGAATCAAATGTTTGCAGTTCAAGAAGGGAAGTATCATGAAACTGTGAAACTAGAAACTATAATGACATAAATTGGTATAATTTTAGGAGAATTTACAGGAACTGTGGATTCAATTTATCTAAGGGACAGAGGGACTTTGGTGAATTAATGATATGGATGCTTAGATTTTTGTTTTGTTTTGGGATCACACCTGGCAATATTCAGGGCTTACTCCTGGCTCTGCACTCAGGGTTCACTCCTGGAGGTGCTCAGAGGACCATATAGCTTGCCAGGGATCAAACCTGGGGTGGTATCTTGCAGAGCAAATATCACACCACTGTGCTGTCTATCACTCTAGCATGAAACTTGTGCCTAGTTTTGAAAAATCCCTGTTACATGATAGATGGGAAAGTGAGCCCATTCAGAAGAGTAAGGGTATGAGTGTAGAGTTCAAGAAGAATGGCCCCAGAGGAATAAACGCTGTCCAAAAAGGAGTGACAACTATTAAGAAGGAAAGGCAGAAGGACTCTTCTAAAGACCCTTCCCCCACTGTAGCTAGAATTCAGTCTGTGAAATTTAGCTCTACTGTGTTCATTAGGCAGTCTTGTTGAAAATAGGTGAAAGACTTTGAAAAGCCAGATTGTTTTAAAGCTTTTGGGGTAGAGTCATTGAAGGACAACCGCTGCTCAAAGGAAGTCATTGGTAATAAAGATGGGTCAGTGAGTGAGCTGCTATTTAAAAGAGAACATTAGAACTTAGTGACTGATGTGGACTGAACTGTGTCACACCTGAGTCCATAGGTTAAAGCCCCAAGTGGCCATTTTTACTTCATTTAGAGAACGGACCTTTAAAGAGGTAATTAAATTGAGGTAATTCAATTAAGGTCATAAGAGCAGGTCTCTAAATTATAAGACTGAAGTCATAAAAAGAGACAATAGAAATACAGGCACAAAAAGAACAAGGCCAGGAGAGGTCACAGTACGTGGCTGATTGTCAACTCAGAAGACAACAAAACTTGAGGCACATTCATCCTGGACTTGATGATTCCACAACCTTACTACAATATAGTTCATTAGTTAAGCCACCCTGTTCATGGTATTTTGTTATGGCAATGGTTCATTGACTCATGCAGTGGCTGATTTCAGGTCAGTGTAAGTATACTTTTTATGGTGGACCTTATTATTAGCCTCAGTATTCTCTTTACTTTTACAATGGGTCTGAGAAATAAGGTTCCTTATATACCCTGTAGAATATAAGAGATAAAATGGCTCACATAGAGCAGTTCATGGGGCACTTTGACAACTCTGTGAGTCCCAGAATCCTACACACAGTTTCTGCTTAGCATCCACAGTGAATCTAAGGCTTTGATGGAACATAGTTCAATCTTTGAGCAATCGTCAGCCTAACTAGCCAAAACCTCATGTGTTGTCCAGTTCATGTTTCTACCTATTACAGAGAAAATTCAAGTGCTGTTAAATCTCACACATTAAACAGCACTTTCAGTCTTCCATTTTATATTTTATTTTCGGACCACATTCAGCAGTGCTCATGGGTGACTGCAGTGCTGTGGGATTCAGGTGCCAGGAGTCTAACAACTCTAACCCAGAGCTTCATACAAGAGAACGGCTCTATCACCCATGGGTCACGTCTCCTAATCTCCTATTCCAAAGTGGCCCACTGACTCCACTTAAATTCATTCTATATATCTTCATATATATATGATATATATGATATATATGATATATATGATATATATGTATATATGTAATAGCCTTTTGTCTTTTAAATGAAAAGTGAGGCTGAAGAAAGTATAATTTTCTTCCACTATAATGATAAAAGAAAGCAGAAAAAAAGTCAGGATAGCTGGCTATGTTTTATTGAATCCATACGGCCTCCTCGGCAGTGTGTGGGGCTCAGGAGCCACTCCTGGAATATTCAGTTCAGTATTGGGGTTCAGTGGAGAGGGTGTCACCTGGCGGTACCTTAAAAAGGACCTGTGATACTAGGGATTGAGCTTGAAGTCTTGCGTTTGGAAGTGTTCCACTCCTTGAGCTTTCTCCCGATCTGTGTGTCTCGTTTCAAGTTATTTTGTTGTTTTGATTGCAAGGAAACTTGATAGACTGAGGGTGACATCCCAGAGTAGGAATCATACCATATCTTCTTCACTTCCTCTCTATGTTTTGGCTTTGAAAATACTTTATTTATTGGAATATGTTTGTTTTCATTTTTTCATTTAATTCAATTTCTAGTGGTATTCCTTTGCATAATCTTGATATGCTACGAAATAATACCATTATACTTTTGATTTATAGCATCCCTTAGATAAAACAAGTCTAACTAGTTGTGTTGAATTGTTAATACATTTTAAAGGTCAGGCGAGAAGATAAGACAAAGGACTTGACTATGTGCTTTATATGTTGAGATCTGGTTTGATCTCTA
Source organism: Cryptotis parvus (assembly GCA_021461705.1). Classification (NCBI taxonomy): domain Eukaryota; kingdom Metazoa; phylum Chordata; class Mammalia; order Eulipotyphla; family Soricidae; genus Cryptotis; species Cryptotis parvus. Next base: position 46,882 of record JAJIBD010003977.1, read on the forward strand.
AACTCTGATGGGCATGGTGGGTATGACTTCTCTTTCTCACTTTTTCTCTCTCCTCTATTTTACATATGTGTGTATGTATGTATGTATGTATACACACATATATAATTTTCAGAGGTTGACCTCAGAAAGTATCATCAGAATATTTCATAGCAAACAGTCCCTTGGCGCCATTTTCAGAATAATACATTCCTCTGCAGTTATCTTTATGGCAGTGCCTGAGGTAGGCCTGTGGGTTGACTTCTTCATTGCATTGAGATATATTTTATTGAGGTCTATTGTCAGAGATCACTCCATTCCTTAGACTAATAGGAGAGGGTGTCAGACATCTTAGAAGTGTTCATTAGTAGCATACCCACGATAAGCGCTAGAAATGATGAGCTCAGTCATAGGTTGAGCCCAGTGTGATCATGGAGACTCTATTCTGTGTGTTCCTCAGATCCATTTCAAAATCTCTGGTCTCTGGCATACTGCTGCTGCCAACTGTGTGATTTACAGTAACAACAAATGGAAGGGATGTGTGTGGGAGTGGGTGGGAGCAAATGATGTGTATCACTGTCTGTATCACTGTCTTCCCGTTCATCATCCATTTGCTCGAGCGGCCACAGTAACATCTCCATATGTCCTGTCTCATGCTAGTAGAGCCCAAGGGCATCTGCTTGCTCCAGGAACATAAAGAGCCTCAATCCATTCTGGAATGAGGTCTGTAATTGTTACTGGTATTTGGCTTAGCATATACAACACGGGTAGCTTGCCAGGCTCTGCCGTTCAGGTAACATACTCTTGTAGTCATCTCTAAGTAGAGCATTTATTGATGAACCGCTGCCGCAAGCGGCCACTTGAGCCGGGCTGTCATAGGCTGGTCTGCTGGGTGGAGTTCTGACGAGAGAGAAGTCCGGATGTGGAAAATGGACACCCTCATGGAGTGGGGGTCGTCTGGCTGATGTGTAACACCTTTAAAAAAATAGAAGACCTTCATTGCTCTTATGAGCTTATGTAGCCAACATATTTAAATACTTCCTATATGTGGATGACTTAAAAGGCTATATTTCCCATCTTGAATTCTCCCTTGCATTTCTGCTTCTAATTCCAAATGCCAAGTTGGTAATTGGGTTTGAATATCCAATAAGCATTTCAGGCTTATCCATAAATCATAAATGAATTTTTTTAAATTCTTCAAACCTGTTTCTTAATTGTTCCGTTTCTGTGAAACAGGAACAGTGACAAGTCATTTAGAAGTTTAAACGAAAAGTTTTCATATAATGGAAGAAAAATTGAAATATATATATGGAACTGTAATACAGTAAATATGCAGAGGTAGTCATAATCAGCTGACTATTAATCTCAGTAAACGAGCATTGATAATAATTTAAAACATAAAAAATGAATACAAATAATTTCTATCAAAAGCTCTTAAGTCTTCCATATTATTGCTTTTTCAGTGGGTGAGAGTGAAGTACATTTTTATCACAACTGGGAATCTTTATGAATTGGGTAGTAGGAACCATCAGATACCCTGCGTCTAGTTTTCTGAGTTCAGTGTGTGAATGCCTTTCTTGCTATTACATCTTCTCTCATCTTGTTTCCTTAAATTTAGAAATTTAGGTATCCTAGTTTAACATAAATTTCTTTTCTCATACTGAGCTTCACTCAGGAATTACTTCTATTTCTGCTATCAAGGGTCGGGAGACCAAGTTGATGATTGGAACCCAGGTTACTGTGTGCTGAGCAAGCAATTTACCCCTGACTGTCTTTCTCACTTTCCTCATCTGTCTCTTATTTTGTGAGGCTTTGACTTTCTTCATTATCTTCATAATTTATCTATTAATATCCTCTCACGGACCTATTTTCCACTGTGCTTAGTAATATACACACTATTTATTGTCCATTGAGAAAGCTCTTTCCGTACTTTTTCTTGGTACTGTTGTTATTTTACCCTCCCGAGATATCAGAGCTACTGATTCTGATTGAACTTGTAGTCAGTTCAGCTCTTAAGTAATTGTGCTCAAGTGTTGAAGTCAAACCTTATAACCATCAATTTTTTAAAATTTTGCAGAATTTTCAATGACTCATTTTTTCTTGGAACAGAAAAAAACTTAAAAACATTTTTTCAGGATGAAAAGAAGTGTAGGCCTACTGACCACTTTGGCTTTAGTAGTGATTAAAATCCTTGAGTCCCGGTAGAGAACTTTATTTCTGGCTTCTTCTAGATATTTGTCAGAGTATAATTCAGTTGTTTATTGGTGATGATACAGTGTATCTGGTTTAAGAGCTGTGAAGAAAGATAAAACCTTGACACTACTATTATATAATTTTTATCAGAAACTTGGAATTGCCTGAAGGATATTTAGTCCATCCATCATCCCAAATGCTTGAAATTATACCTTGTAATCTTACTAGATCATTGAAGCAATGTTTATTGGGACCTTGGTGCTTACATTTTCCTGATAGTACTGCTTTAGTCAAGTGGTATTTGGTTTATAACAGAAACCAACACAGAGGGATGTGATAGGAAACAACCAAGAAAAACTTTTGTTACTTCTCTAGGGATTTTGTAAAGGGTATCCCACAAAGGACTCCCAATTTTTATTATGTAGATGGATAGAAGAGAGAAATTTATCTTGTGTCAATAGCAAACTGAAAATCTAGAGCTTTCTTGAAAACATGGCTTATTTTATGACATGTATCTGATACCTATGATTTTCCCTTTCATTTGACTCTTTGGATGTTTAAAAATCATTTTTAGCTTCAATGTACTTTATGGATTCAAGTCTGATATTGAGATCTTTAATCCATTTTGATCTGATTTTTTGTGATTGGTGTCAGACACAGGTCCAAATTCATTTTTTTACATGTTGCTGCCCAGTTTTCCCAACACCACTTGTTGAAGAGGCTTTCCTTACTCCATTTTAGACTCTTTGCATCTTTATCAAAGATTAAATGATCATGTGTTTGAGGTTGGGTGTCAGGATACTCAATTCTATTCCATAGGTCCTCAGGTCTGTTTTTATTCCAGTACCATGCTGTTTTAATTACTACTGCCTTGTAGTACAGTTTGAAGTTGGGAAAGGTGATGCCTCTCATCTTCTTATTCCCGAGGATTGCTTTAGCTATTCTTGGGGGTTTATTGTTCCATATAAATTTCAGGAGCGTTTGGTCAATTTCTTTGAAGAATGTCATGGGTATCCTTATAGGGACTGCATTGAATCTGTACAGAGCTCTAGGGAGTATTACCATTTTGACAATGTTGATTCTCCCCATCCATGAGCAGGGAATGTGTTTCCATTTCCTTATATCCTCTTTTATCTCTTGGAGCAGTGTCTTGTAGTTTTCTTTGTACAGGTCCTTTACACACTTGGGTAAGTTGATTCCTAGGCATCTGATTTTCTGTGGCACAATTGTGAATGGAATTATTTCCTTAATATCCCTTTCTCAACGACGTTGAAGCTAAAGGCATCTTCAAAGGTGAAACATCACTAACAAAGCAACTAGAAGAAAAGATAAACATATGGGACTACATGAAACTAAAAAGCTTCTGCACCTCAAAAAGAAACAGTGACTAAGATACAGAAGCAGTCCACAGAATTGGAAAGAATATTTACCCAATACCCATCTGATAAGGGCTTAATATCCAGGATATATCAGGCACTGGTAGAACTTTACAAGAAGAAAACAAACAACCCCATCAAAAAGTGGGGAGAAGAAATGAACAGAAACTTCAGCAAGGGAAGAAATTTGAATGACCAAAAAAAATAGGAAAAAATGCTCATCATCACTAATCATCAGAGAGATGCAAATCTAAACAACAATGAGATACCACTTTACACCACAGAGACTGGCACATATTCAAAAGAGCAACAACAACAAGTGCTGGCGTGGATGTGGGGAAAAGGGACACTCATCCATTGTTGGTGGGAATGCCGGCTGGTACAGCCTTTCTGGAAAACAATATGGACATTCCTCCAAAGACTAGAAATTGAACTCCCATTTGACCCAGCCATACCACTCCTGGGAATCTACTCTGGGAAACCAAAAATACGCAGCGGAATCACCATCCCTAATTTTATGTTCATAGCAGCATTATTCACAATAGCCAGAATCTGGAAGCAACCACCAGAGTGCCCTAAAATTGATGACTGGATAAAGAAACTTTGGTACATCTACACAATGGAATACTATGCAGCTGCTAGGAACAATGAAGTTATAAAATTTGCCTATAAATGGATGAACATGGAGAAGATTATGTTGAGCGAAATTAGCCAGAAGGAGAGACACAGATACAGAATGACTGCATTTATTTGCATTGCATAAACATATATGTACATATTATGATACCAATATCCAAGGTTAAGTGAAACATGTATCAGGAGGTCTTGTCAAAGGTGGAAATTATCACTAACGTGTGGGAGTCAGAGGCTAGGTAAGACAGAAAATGGAACAGTGTGCTAACAATTGTCGAGGGTACTAATGCCAACCTAGAAATGCGCATTAAATAGAGGCAAAAAGATACACATGACAACCCTTTAATGTATGTTCTGTAATCCATAGTCTGGAAGGGAAGGAAAAGAGAAAGAGAGAGAAAGGGAAAGAAATAAAGAGAACCTGCCATGGAGGGGGCTGGGGGAGGGGGAGGGAACCGGGGATGTTGGTGGTGGGAGATGACAACTGGTGGCGGGATGGGTGCTGGAACACTGTATGACCAAAACCCAAATATGAACTTTTCAATTGTATATCTTTGTAATTGTAAAAAAAAAAAAAAAAAAAATCCTTTTTAGCTCACATAGAATAAATATGCAGAGCCAGTTAGCAAATGCATTTCTGGTGCTTACGTTTCCAGAGATGTACTCTTATTACAAGCATAGTTTCTTTAATATTTGCATGAACTTTGGTTTATAATTTTCTATTATGTCCTCAGTTCTGCTAAATGAATTTTACCTACATCCACTCCTCTTTCTCGTGTCTTTTATCTTAGTATGCTCAGAGAACCCTTTCCTATCCTACTTTGCCTCATGGGGCAGTCAGTCACCGTTAGAGACACATGGATGGGTATTTGATCCAAGCCAGATCAATTGGTATTATCCCAAATTCACTTATTCAAATGTTTGTCCACCTCTTGTCCTGGAGGTTATAATTGCTATGGTATAAACCACTGCTGACAGCATTTCCTTCCACATAGCTCTCTCCCCCCTTACTTGCCTGTAGCACTGATTGGCTGACATGAAGATTGAAATCTAGGGAAACAAAGATAGAAACACATGATTTGACATCCAGCTGGGTCTGAAGGCGCATCCACTTTTACAAGACAGTTCACTGTAACAGAATGTTCCTATTTTTCCTGCAAGCAAATAGGATCTGTCTTCTTTTAGTTTTACCAATATATCATCTTGCCTTTCAAAATTATTGTAGTAATTTGTTTAATCTTTCTAAAATCATTTAACAAGTATAAAACTATGCAGAATTTGTGTGGAGACATTTGAGGGGTGGGCTGGAGCTCACACCTTATGGCTCTCAAGGGCTCTTTCTGGCTCTGTGCTCAGAGAGTGCTCCTGAAGTTGCTCTGGGACCATATTTCTGTGCTGGGGATTGAGCCAGCGTGGGCTGAATGTAAGGGCAATCCCTTAAATCCTGTGCTCTCCTTGCAGCCTACGGGCCCCTGTGTGAAGATGTCTTCTAATGTTTGGAAAGATGAAGCATTGCACCTCTCTCTCTCTCTCTCTCTCTCTCTCTCTTTCCTCCTCCCTCCCTCTACCTCTTTTCTTCTCTTCCTCTCCTTTTTCTCCCTCCCTGTCTACATCCCTCACTCCCTCACTCCCTCCTTCCCTCTCTTTCTCCCCCCTTTCTCTGTGACTGCAATTGACAGTATTTACTTGACTTTTTTTCTGGCCTGTTAGAGCTTTTTGGATTTACATTCTTTTATCTGGCACTTTTCCTCCTTGTATATGGTGCATCATTTGTATTTAGTGTATCTCATTGATCCAAATAATAAAGATAGATGATTCAAGCACAATTGATGCTTTTCAACAGTCCTTCCTCAGGTGGTACAACCCATTAATCAGGATTTGGGTTTGGGTTATTACTGTTTATCAGTGAATGCAAACATATTTGATCTTGACTTTATGGCTGTCCTTCAACTATTTGTTTGATGCATTCGGCTACGTCATATTTTCTACCTTTCCTCATTTTACCAGCAGGCGGATCTTTCTAGACCTTGATAATTAGTTCCTGGAAAACTTTCAGTGAATGACAGATTTCTTAGACATTTTTTAAGCTTTATTTTTCTGATCATAAGAGAAATGCGTAAGAGTTTATTCTGGAACTTGTATATCGTAAAATATATGTGTGTAAAGAAAAGAGCTTCATCTATAGTACTGCACAAAGAAATTTTGTGGTGTGATTAATTTTTATGTATAAGGTACTTTTTACCTGTGTGTGTACACATATGCATTAACTTTTCAGTTTATATACAGAGATAATTATTAGCATATCAGAGAGAACTATTAACTCTTTTATTTTTATTATTTTCTGTTCACAAAATAATTTCTTTGACACAATAGATGATTTAAAAATGTGAACATTTCTTTGCATTATTAGAATTTTTAATGCCATGAGATTTTTTCTGTATTTTAAGAATATATTTGCATTTTGCTTACCCTCGTACATGTCTTTTTCTTGTTATAACTTTTTGTGTTATAGTCAAAACCACTGAGGTTTAGTCTCCTTAGCGTTTCTGAGTCAGGATGTGTATGCTAATATAACTGTTTCCTCCAGAAACCTACCTTATTACTTTCAAGTATTTCCTGGGAAACAGAATGAAGTTTCCCTGTATTAAATTATACACAACAGTGCTCCTCTGGGGTTCCAGGAATTTGGATTTGTGCATTTGGATTTCCGAAGCTTCATTTCCTCTCTCTTTTTCCCCTAATTTAGATCAACCTCCCTTAATGTTTTGTTACTGAATTAGTGCTGATCTTTTTTGTAAGTTATTTTTATTACAATGAAAAAGAAGTATTTTTTCTTGTGATTTTGGCAATTGAAATTACATGTGCATGTTTCTGAACTTCCTTGAACTGGTATAATGTCTTTTATGAGGATCTAATTACTAAAGGCTCAAGCAACTGTATTTCAAAAGTTCTCCCTCAATCATTAGCTACTGTAAATGGAATCATGAATCCTAAGAAGGGTATTTGAGAATCCTGTCACATAATCTGTCTTTTAGACGCTCCTACTGAACACCAAGGAGCCATGTGTCAGTCCTTTATCTAGCTTGTGTCATAATTTACTTAGTCCTCAGTTCCTTCAAAATCTAAAATCTGCTCCCTGTTAATAGATAGTAACTGCAACTGTTTCACAGGAAAACACCAGATTACTTCAAGAATTTGCTAATTTTTCATTTTTTTTTTTTTTTTATACCACCGTGAGATATACAAATAAAAGATATACAATTAAAAAGTTCATGTTTGGGTTTTTGGTCAACAGTGTTTCAGCACCCGTCCCTCCACCAGGCCCATCTCCCACCACCAACATCCCGGTTCCCTCCCCCTTCCCCCAGCCCGCTCCTGGCAGGTTCTTTATTTCTTTCCCTTTCTCTCTCTTTCTCTTTTCCTTCCCTTCCAGACTATGGATTACAGAACTACATTAAAAGTTTGTCATTTGTATCCTTTTGCCTCTATTTAATGCTCAGTTCTAGGTTGGCATTAGTACCCTCATTTTATTTTTTTTTTTTTCACCATTTTATTTTTTTCATTTTTTTTTTTTTTTTTTTTTGCTTTTTTGGGTCACACCCAGCAATGCTCAGAGGTTTGTATTCAGTATCATACCGGATGGATGCAGGGATCGAACCCAGGTCAACCGCATGCAAGGCAAATGCCCTACCTGCTGTGCAATTGCTCCGCCCTTTTAAAAATTTTTTAACTTTATTTATAAACTTCGGCAGAGCCTGGCAAGCTACCGTGTTTTATTTGATATGCCAAAGACTAGTAACAATTATGGACCTCAATTCCATGACCTGAAGAATGGTTTGAGACTCTTCCTGTCCCTGGAGCAAGCAGATGCCCTTCGGCTACACTTGCTTGCCACAGGACATATGGAGATGTTACTGGTGCCCGTTCGAGCAAATCGATGAACAATGGGAAGACAGTGATACTGCGAAACAGTGATCTCCTCATAGTTCTCTTTATGGTTTCTGTTGACTGGAAGGGAGAAGTCACTGTTGGGTGACTACCCCAGTGGCTCCCTGACAAAAAGCCACATTTAAACCAGCCAGATCCGAGGGACCATGAGAGAAGAGGAATCCTGTTATGATACTTTTCTCCTCCATTCTGGCTTTGGTAGGATAAGCTGATACCAGCTAAACTGCAGCTTTCTTTTTCCATTCTGAAAAAATAGCTATTACTTCATGTGCTATCTGCCACTTAGCTTCACTTAGATACCTGATTTTAAGTATGTGTCATTACCTTCCCAGAAGGATTAGTCTCGTTTTTATTTTTAATCCATTGTTTCCTTTCTCTCATATCTAATATGGACACTGGTACAGAGGCCATTTATTGAGCATTTATATGTGTGCCACAACCTGTGTGTGTTTAAGGATGAGACTGTTTTTGCACATTTTCTGATATATAACACATAGTTCCTTTTGTTGTTTATTCTTCAAGTGATGGTCACTTAAATTTTTAATTAATATGGTTTGGAAAACTTAAATGTTTGTAATTTAGGGGTACAGTGTTTCCAGACCATGCCTACTACTGAAGTGCCGATATCCTTCCACCATAGTTTCTCTCTCCCTTGCATCACCTTCCCTCCCCCAGAGGTCATCTCAGTTCTGAGGTTAGCACCCAGGGCTTGGTTTCTTCTGGCCTTATCTGTTTACCTGCAGTGTTTCTTTATATCCTTTAAGTGAATGGATGAACTGTCATCCTTTTCTTGATTATTTTTGAGGGAATTTTACCCAAGCTGTGCTCAGCCAGCTTGCAGGCTCTTACTGTGTTTGGGGGACCAGAAATTTAATGTGAGGTCCCAAGAATTTCGTGCTGCTCAGGCATGCAGTTTCAGGGATTGGCCAGCCACCCCAGCAGAACTCTCAGGGCACTCAAGACCACACTACGTATTGCTGGGCACTGGCACAAAGGACTGTGCTTTAAGATACTCAGGACCATGTGGTGACTTGTGTCAGTTCCCTGCAAGGGATGCTGGGAGATAGGACACTATCTCTCTCGCCCCATTGTCTTTCTCATCTGTTTCCCTCAGCATGACCGTTTCCATCCATTTTGTAGCAATATATTGGCAAGTTTTCATCTTGACTTAGAGCTGAGCAGCATTCCACATTGTGTATTAGGACAACTTCTCCATTCACTCTCCTATTATTGAGGAATTGGGTTATTGCTACTTCTTAGCTATTGTCAAGTGATGCTAAAATGAATGTAGTATGCATAAATTTGGGAGTTTAGTATTTTGTGTATATGTATGTGTGAGTGTGCTTATATAGGTAATTCTCACATGTATGAGGGAGGTCTCATTGTTCATTTGATTTATAGTTTCCTGATAATCACTGCTAATTAGCATCCTTTTTTAAATGGCAGCTTGCAGTTTAACCTACAAACTTCCAGTAAGGTTGTTGTGGAAAACTGGATAATTTAGTTTTTTTTTTTTTTTTGGGGGACACTCCCAGCAGTGCTTAAGAGTAACTTTAGGCTCAGTGCCCATGGCAGTGATCCAGGAATCGTGTAACCTCAGAGATCATATCCAGGACAAAGCAAGTGCTGAAGCCTATTGAAGTATCTCCCTATACCTGAACTGAGTATTTAGGGAAATTTTTTTAATGCAGTTGATGGGGCTCATTGGATTTCCATTGACAAGTAAATGGGCAAGTGAAACTACGTGTGAGTATGTGAGTATGTGTGATTTGTGTTTTGCTGGTTTGCCTTATCACATAGAATAATTTTTTTTCTGAAAAATCTTTAAGGTTATGGAGATTAGGGGGACCGGAGACATAGAACAACGGGTAGGCACTTTCGTTGCATGGTGTGACCCAGGCACTCCATATGGTCCCCTGAGCATGCCAAGAGTGATCCCTGACTGAATGCTGAGCCAAGAATAAGCCCTGAGTACTATTTACTGTGGCCCCAAACAAAATGACAATAACAGTAGGGATTAACATTGTTTTATTTTTTTATTAATATAGTAAATTGACTTTGTTGGAAAATTCATTATGGGATTTCTCTCATAGCTATTCCTATATCCCATGTGTTTCAAAGTGGATTAGACTTACAGAAATTTGATTCAGCTAGACTTCTGTGAAAGCTATATGCAGGATAACTTTATGATATTAGACATCTGTTTTTCCAGACATTCTCATTTAGACAGTTATTAGTAGAAGGAAGCAAATGGGTTAAATTTCTAGCTACACCCTAGAGGCCAGCAAGGTAAGAAGTAAATTATCAAATGTTGGCAGGTTTTCTGAGACAATCAATCCGACTCCCAGATCTGCATTTTGCTTATAATTAGGGGCATATAGTGCTCTTAGTTTGAAAGGCACTTTTACATTCTTTTCTATTTTAGCAGCTTATCTACTTTTTATAACATAGAGAATGACACTTTCACGCTCCAGCCTAAAAAAATACAAAACCTCCCACACATTAATGCCCAACCTAAGTCTACATTCTTTGTGAGATCAGCCTTCCTTATCCCAGGAGGCAGTGCTGTACTGTTTGTTTGAGCTTTTTCTTCTTTTTGTTAATCTTTTCCCCCCCCCCTTCAGTTCATCAAAATTTTAGTGCAAAATATATAATAGATAAGATGGCTAAGAAACATTGTCTAATTTCAAGAGGAGTAAAGTTCATAGATAGTACTTAGCACTGTGCCTGATATGTGGTGGATGACATAAGTATTTATTGTAGTTATTGCCTTGAAGTGTGTGTGTGTGTGTGTGTGTGTGTGCGTAGGCATGCGCATGCGTACTATAGGAATGAAATGAAAGGCACCTGACCAGACTGGACATATGTGTTACGTTGGATACAGGTACAAGGAATGTTGTTTGAATAGGTAGCACATGATTTGTGTCTTAAATAGTAAATTAAGTACTTAAGTTCTAAGTACTTCTACATGTCAACTACTCTTTTGGGACCACACCCACCAATACTTAGCAATTATTCCTAATTACTAACTGGAACTGAAATTGACTGGTTGAATCAGCAGTTGAGTTTCAGGCTGTTAAAAGGGTTCAACTGTCGTAGTGGCTCAACCCAGTTCGGATGCCATATGTCAAGGCTTAAAATTAACTGTATTGCAGGGGAGACTGTGGCTTCCCCCTCAGGGAGGTCTCATGGTCCCAGGCTCAATGGGCCTTCTGTGGATTCCATAGCCTTTTCATTTCTTGGGGGCCTGGGGGTGCCCATGGCAGCAGATGCTGGGGCCCAGTTGGGTCCCCAGCAGTACTCACTGTCTGTTAGGACCCCTGGCCTGTGTCGGAGCCAACATCTTTCCCCTGACAGGTCCCCAGATTAAGGAGCAAAGCTAGAGGTTCCTGAAGGTTATTGTTTAATGTTACTTTGTTTCATCTCTCTGCTTGCTCTCTGCTGGATCTCTGTCTCTCTTGTCTCTCCAGACAGGCTGCTCTCTCTGGGAGGATCTGTGCCGGTTCCTCTCCTCAGGGCCTTCACTTCTGGATGTCTCTCTTCATGGCTTCAAGCTTCTGCTCCTCTCCCAGGATATCACCTGTCAGGACCCTTTTCCTCAGCGCCTTTCAGCTCAGGGCTTTTCTCTTCAGGGCTTCTTCTCTCTGGACTCCTCCTCTATGTCCCTATGTATTTCCCTAGTTACGTTGTTTAATCTTTTGCTACTATGTCTTGTGTCTCTGAACTCCTATCCAATTCTTTCCCTCCTAGTTGCTGTACTGTGTTGGTCCTAATACTGAGTACCCTGAAGCTTTGTAGCTTTGATGCCAGCCCTCGGACCCAGGAACTAGGCCCTGTGGCTCTGGTGCCTGCCTTCGGACCTCGGCATCAGGAGCAGCTTCTCCCTGGTGCTGGCCACGCAGCTCAGGTACCAGGAACTCCATGGCTTAGGTGCTGGCCAGGCACCAGAGGCCACTGCTCTCTCATTCTGGAAGCCCCTCCCCCCAGGATGCTCTCCTGGAGCCGCTATTTATAGTCTCAGCCAGGTTCAGAACCCTGGCCTTAACAGACCTTGAGAGGTACTGTGCCTTTAAGATCCTGCACTCCTGATTTTCCCATTCAAAAATTACTTCTGGCTGTGCTCTGGGACCATATGGAGAGCCGAGGATTGAACTGGGTTAGCCACATGTGCCTTACTCACTGTTCTATCTCTACAGTCCTCGCCAACAACTCTTGAAAAAATTTTATATCTATATTAATTTATTTAATCTTCATTCTGATTCCAAAAAAGCAACTATTATAGTTTTTTTTTTCCTTTTTGGGTCACACCTGGCAATGCTGAAGGGTTTCTCCTAGCTCTGCACTCAGGAATTACTCCTAGTGGTGCTCGGGAACCATATGGGATGCTGGGGATCGAACCCAGGCCGGCCGCCTGCAAGGCAAACGCCCTACCGCAGGACCATTGCTCGGCCCCAACTATTATAGTTTTTTCTTACTATGCAGACAAGGAAAAGAAAGCCTCAGAGAGAAGGAACTTACTGAGTCATTCACACAGAAAACCTAGTACTGTTATCCATGGTGAATGGAGCATAGAGAAAATACTTAAAAATTTAGTTACTTGTCTTTGCCCTGGGCCAGGGAAGTAGCTGAAAGGGCTGGAGTGAGTGTTTTCATGTGGGAGGCCTGGGTTGGATTCCCAGCACTGTGAGTCTCCCAAGCTCTACCAGCCATAAATGACATCTGAGCGCTGCTGGGTGTGGCACCTCCAAAAATAACAAACTAGCTAGTGATCATGATGTCCCAGTGAGGTAGTCAAATGGTTTACTTTAGATCAGCATTTGTCTTCTCAGATTAAAAAGCAGTTAAATATATACTATTTCTAATACTAGAATGGAAGAGTACCCAGAGGAATAAGGGAGGAATTACTATAATTTTCTCAGTGTGTAGGAATATGGGGGACTTTGGAGATGGGAAAAGAAAAAGTAATGATGTTCCTCTGGTCCAATAAGGCTGGGAGAAGCTTTAGATCTCCTTTTCTGCTACAGCTCACATGATAAAACAATTTCTTAAGTGCTCAGATTAGCTATAACCCCTCATCATTCATTACTTCCTAAAATGAACTGTAAAATAGAGACCCAGCAGGTAGCAGGTAATTATTAATCCATGTAATCTCACTCTGCTTCTTTAACTTCCCTCCAGGATGGAAATGCAAATGAATAGAAAAGGACCTTAAATTAGGATAACCTTGAATAACCAATTTCAAGGTACTTGCTGCTTATCATGCATACCACAGAGCATGCGGAGACAAATTTGTCCTGGCACCATGTTTGAAAATACTGTTCCAGGTTACAAATAAGAGTCTCAAATAATTCAAGTTGGCTGAGTTGCCATCTACAGTTGGAAGCAGTATAGCACAGACTCTTCATTCCCGAATGAAGTATTTCCTAGTGTATGCTTATTTCTCATTTCGGTGGGATGTGAGTAAGTAGCCCCTTTAGTACCTATCGATGATAGCTTCTTCTTTGTTTGGTTTCTGGGCCTTTCTGCATGGTTGGATTTTTATTTCCAACCATTCTTCAATTTCATGTTTGTTCACTCTCTAACACAACAATCGGTGTTAGAGCTCAATTTTATTGTGAATGCACATATGTTATAGCCTAATGCAAAGAGATAGGAAAGAGGATTTGGGACAAAGCATGCTTAATCACTGTAAATATTACCTGTTGTTATTCTATTCAAGACGAATTTTAATCAGGTAGAAAATGTCCTTAATTGGTCCAATTTATAATTCTGAAGTAATCCACTGCAATAATGTATGACAGTGCTGGCATTGAATTTATGCATTTTTCATCTTGAAGGTGAAGTATTAGTTGCTACATCAATATCAGCCTTTCTCTATTTAAGCCTTTTCTTACGTAGAATGATTAAATGATTATTAGCCTTGCTGATCTAGCAATATGTTGCTTTTGAACACATTTTAAAATATGAAACCTTGTTTAAAAAGTATTTTCTCCTGTGATGGTTGCTGTAGCCAATGGAAAAAGTCAGCTGAGAGTTTAATTATGGTGAACAGAGTTGGTATTCAATATCTTAGTTTAGCCATTCTTTGTACTCCTCTAAGCTGAGTTCATTCTTTAGTGAGGCTTGCACCTTCAGCCATCATTCACTCATTTATTCATTCCTTTCCTTTCATGACTTTCCCCCTCTTTTTGGTTGTTACTGTGAAAATTGGAGGTTGTGTGCACTTGGCTGATGGTAATCACTGGGGATTCCATGTATTAGTTGGATAATATACATTTTGTTGCTCATGAACATTTGGGTTGCTTGCACTGATACTTATACACTAGTTGTAAGATGGAAGATCACATATTTTTCTTGCGAAACTAGAGATCCTAAACAGTAGCGCCACCAGGATTGCATTTGGGCTTATGGATTGGTGCCTGGGATAGAACTTGGGCCTTATGCTTATGAGACACCAGCTCTACTGAGTTTTCCTTGAGCCATTTTCATCTTGTTTCAAGATTTTCATTGCTAAAACCTTCCCTTCCCCAGTAGTCTGTGATACTATTAACTTGTTGCTAGTTCTAGACCTAAGATCTGCAACAATGAGAATAGATGGTAGTCGTTAAAATAGCCTTTTTAGGAAAAAAAATATTTCTCATGATTTCTGTCAGGAATAGAATAATGTGGTGGAATAGAATAATGTGGCTCTACCACCTCGGCAGAGCCCTCACAACAAGCCAGAACACCCCACCTCACTCCCACGTGCCGCCATTTTCCACATTTGGACTTCCTTCTCGTCAGAACTCCACCCAGCAGACCAGCTCATTACAGCCCGGCTCGGCCACGCAGTTCATCAATAAATGCTTTATTTGGAGGTGTTTAAAAGAGTTTGCCTCCTGCTCGGCAAGCCTGGCAAGCTTCTCGTGTTGTATTTGATATGCCAAATTCCAGTAACAAAAACAATTATATTAGGTCATTCCCATGACCTAATATAATGGTTTGAGGCTCTTTATGTTCCTGTAGCAAGCCGATGCCCCTGGCTCTACTGGCATGAGACAGGACATATGGAGATATTACTGGTGCCCGCTCTAGCCAATAGATGATCAACGGGAAGATCGTGATCGAGATCGTGATAGAATAATGTATAGAAAACAATTTAATATATTCAGGCATACAGTAAGTATGACCTAAGCAGGGATGTTGAGAAGTTGATTTTTAAATTTTGTCTATGAATTTAAGGAACCATACTGCTCAGAATTCCAATATCTTTGCAGTCTCCCTCACTTGTTTCATTAAGATAGATTTTTTGTTCTCTCCTGGGGAGATGAGGTCATTCTCAAGGTTGTGGGATTATGAGGACCGAGATAATGCTAGTCTAAATAGTCTGTTTTCTCTGTCAGAGTTTGAGGGGATGGTAGCAGTTGCTCTTTTTAAATCACAGGGGGCTCTATAAAGCCACCCCTTTATAGAGCCAAATCTGGACCTCTTGAAGTTTTGAACTTGCACTGTGACTGTGTGACAGGTTCCTACCATGTTTCATCCACATGGACTTGTACCGTTAGGATGTGACATTGTCTTGTAATAGATATTGTAGTGTTCTCACACTTGTAATATATATTGTAGTGTTCTCACACCTTTACATTTAATATAAATGAAATTATTCCATAAAACACAGGAACAAAGGGTTCTAAAAAATCTTTCTAGGGCAATATATAATTCCAAAAGGCAATAGAAACGAAGAGCATTACTGGTTTTCAGTAGAAAACATGGGTTGGGGTTAGGAGTTCACCACGTGAATATACTAGGGAGAAGGGAACACTAGGACAATTGTCCATAGGTGAAGTTTGCCTGTTATCGAGGAAGACTGGCAGGCAGGAGGGAAACTGGGACCCTTACTGGAGGTGGGAGGTAGTGAACACTGGTGAAGGGATTGGTGTTGTAATATTTCAGGCCTGAATCTCAATCACAGATATCTTTGCAACTTTGCAATTTGTTGTGATTCAATAAAAATTTGAATTTTAAAACCAAAAATAATAAAAGTAATTGTTTTTAATTAAAACATTTTATAAAGATCATTTTTGAGCCCAAGTGTTACTATAGCTGGTAAGGCTTTGTCTTGCATTCGATTGACTCAGGTTCAATCTCGAGCACACTGTGTAGTCCTGATCACTGTCAGGAGTAATTCCTGACTGCAGAACCAGGAGTAACCCCTGAACATTGGTGGGTGTGGCTGCCCGCCCTCCCAACCAAAAGGTGAAAAAAAAATTTTTTGTAACAGAAAGTAAAGAGTAATGTCAAATTTCCTTTCATACTTTACTTACATTTCTGTAATATACAACAGACAGTGCAAGCATGGAACTTATCTATGTTACTTGTCATTTGTCTTCCCATTGTTCATCGATTTGCTTGAGCGGGCACCAGTAATGTCTCCATTCATTGGGAATGAGGTCCATTATTGTTACAGATTTTGACATATCAAATACACCACAGGTAGCTTGCCATGCTCTGCTCTGGTTTCATCCCAGAGGGCCCAGTCTTTATTTGTGTCAGACCATCAACCATCCACTATCCAGGGCCCACGGGGGCAGAGCCCTGGGTGTAGACAAGCCTGTCTCCTGTCTGCCACCTGCTGGCGCAGCCGGGCAATGCAGCCACACCTGCAACACCTCAAGGGTTTCATGCTATATATCACGCTTGTTAATTTTTTAACACAAAAAGTGTTTCATCATTTAAAAGAGTCATACAATTTTTGCAAAGCATTCTGATATGGATCAGCTATATTGGGACAAATAAATATCCTCTGAAAGATAAACTGGCATGAGAAAGGATTAACTCTTTCCGTACAAGAGGGTATAAAATATGATTTCTTTCTTTAGAACACCAGCATCACGAAAAAAATGTGTTTGAAGTTGAATAGGTACCAAATCACATCTTATAGGAAAAAGACTGTTACCCTCCCAAAATAAATAACATGTTTATCTATTCTTAAAGAACCCACTTCTCAAAGAGAAGTTAGTAAAGAATTTTTTATATTATATCTATATTCTTAATTAAATTTTTTAGCCATACACAGATATTTTTGATAATATAACTTGTGACTGAATGTAATTCTTTCACTGTTATGCTTCTGTATGTACTTATAGACTCTATAAGGATTGTCTGGAACATGAGTTCTATCCAACATTTAGAAATTTGTGTATACAGGCAGGGTGTACTCTTAAATTTGCATGGTTATACAATTCAACTCGTAATAACAGTACACCCAATCTCATTTTTCTTTCTTTCTTTTATTTTTTTCTTTTTTTGGTCACACCTGGCATATGCTCAGGGGTTACTCCTGGCTCTGCACTCAGGAATTATTCCTGGCAGTGCCCAGGGGACCAATTGGGATGCTGGGGATCAAACCTGGGTCCGACCACATGCAAGGCAAATGCCCTACCGCTAGACAGTCGCTCCGCCCCAAACTCATTTTTCATGATCCTATTTATCTAAATATGTTGTTTTTTGGGATTTGGGGACACACCCACCTAGCAGTGCCTATGAGTGAAACTTGGTAGTGCTGTGGGGATCATATGTGGTTGAACTAAAGCTGGTTGCATATAAAGCAAGTGCCTTATCCTTTGTATTATCTCTACAGCTCTAAATATACTGCTCAAGGGGTCTGGAGTGATAGCCCAGTGGGTAGGGCGTTTGACTTGCAGCGGCTGGCCTCTGCCGGTCCGGGTTCAATCCCCAGCATCCCATATGGTCCCCGAGCACCACCAGGGGTATTTCCTGAGTGCAGAGCCAGGAGTAACTCTTGAGCGTGCGGTGTGACCCAAAAAAGCTAAATAAATAAATAAATAAATAAATAGATAGATAGATAGATAAATAAATAAATAAATATACTGCTCAATGCAGTGGTGGAATCATCAATTTCAGATGCGATAAGAGACTCCCTTAGAGGTGACGGTCTCATCTGACATCACCTTCCCCCAGAGTCAAGAGACATCACTAAAGTAATTATGCCATAGCAAGGGCTGTCGGTTCTTTGTGAGCTGTAATAGCGGTTTTCTGTTTCATAATTGTATCTCAAAACTTTCTGTAAACTCTGGTTCTGGAGATGTCACCCTAGATATTTATATTGAGTAAATTGTTGGTTACCTTGGTATCTTTATTTAAATAAAAATTAGTTTCTTTTGTTTTGGGGCACACTGACCAATGTTCAGTGACTCTGTGTACAGAGAATGCTCTGGTCGTGCTTGGGATCTTATGTAGTCCCACGGATACAACCTTTGTCAGCTGCACACAAGGCAAGTTATTTAGATCTGTCCTATGTCTGGTTTGGGATCTCTAATTTTAAACATTTTTTTTTTTCTTTTTTTGGGTCACACCTGGCATTGCTCAGGGGTTTCTCCTGACTCTGCACTCAGGAATTACTCCTGGCGGTGCTCGGTGGACCATATGGGATGCTGGGATCGAACCCAGGCTGGCACAGGCTGGCCGTATGCAAGGCAAACACCCTACCCACTGAACTATAGCTCCAACCCCTTAAAACAGTTTTTTTTATGGTGTAGTTATGTTAGTGTCACTTAGAGAATTACCTGAATCAGTAATTATTAGCAGTTTTGGTATTAGTTGTGTGGGAAATAAAAAAGACCAATTTTATTTTATTTAACAAAATCAATTAATTTGTCCTGACCTTTTTGGTGCCTTAGTATCATCTGAAAACTTCTGATTATGTGGCCTTCAGAATCCCTTAAGAATTTTCCTATTTACAAATGTAGGTAGAAGTAGGCTATGGTTATCTATTTTACTCACAGCACTGATATGATTCTGTACTATAAATTTTATAGATTGCATTCAGTTTATGAATTTAGTGTTTGCTACAGAACTGTGAAAAGAAAAACTACTACAACCACTCTCACATTACTCAGGAAACAAATTTAGAGAGGTCATGGACTTTTCCAAGGTCACGCATACAATCCGATTCCTTCTTTCAAATATACCCTTACTGTTGAAGATGGTATGCCACCTTTGCCTTTCTTTTTTTCCCTGTTCTGATCCTTGTTCATCCAGGCCCATGGGAGCGAGATAGATGTATCTTAGGGAGTGATAACATGTTATTTTTTTTAAAGACTAATGTGAAAATGGTAGTGATCTAGTAAGGGAAGTACTGTTACTTATCTAATAAGGACTCCATCGTTTGGTTTTTGTTTCCCACTCAGCAGTGCTCCTGGATCTTTGCTCAGGAATCACTCTCTGGTAGGGTGCAGGATACCATATGTTGTGCCAGGAATTGATCCCAGGTTGGTCACATGCAAGCTAATGACATACCGACTATAATATCTCTCTGTCCCGAGGATTTCCTTTTGTGTACTAAATTTATTTTGGCTTTGATAAGGTCATAAATCACCTAGTAGTTAATGAGACATGGTCCTCATCTTTAAAATTATTGCATTATAGCTGAAAAGATGAAAATAAGTATTGAATTTCTCAAAGCACATTTATCTTCTCTCTCTACTTAGAAAGGAGTGCAAGTGCTGTTACAGCGGATATAACTAACTTCACCTTCTGTCAACTGCGAATAAGCATATTCTGGCCACAGATTTTACTTTTTTTGCTTTTTTGGGTCACACCCAGCAATGCTAAGGGTTACTCCTGGTTCTGCACTCAGGAATTACTCCTGGCAGTGCTCAGTGGACCATATGGAATGCCGGGAATCAAACTCAGGTTGGCCGTGTGCAAGGTAAATGCCCTCCCCACTGCAGTATCACTCCAGCCACTGAGGACACATGTCTTAAGTGTTACAGCTCTTAATTTCCATTGTACATAGACTCTAGGGAGTGTATGTACAATGGAGTACAGTTCATAGACTCCTCTGTGAACTGAGTCTTGGAAGGAATCAGCAGTAGCAAGAGTAACAGGAGTCCAACAACAGTCATCTCTGTGTCCCTGTCTTAAGATAACAGCCCCAAACAATCACTCTCACACAATTCTGTGAAAACTGAGTTTATATATATTCCATATCCTTGTCCCTAAACTATTCCTCCTTTCTGATGGCTACTCTCTATGTAATGAGGTCACCAAACGGATACTGTACATGCTTTGCAAATGTGGTTTTGCAGTATTAGCAATCAAATTGCATATATCTTTATGCAAATGCAAGATTTTGAGATAACCAATCAGAGGTCTTAATTATCTGACCATTCCTTCCTCATTTAATCTATAAATTAGATTGGTATAATCAGTGATACATTAGATTAGAGATACTTTTGGATACGTAGTATTGCTACAGATAATGTAAAGAAATGTACCTTTTCAACTTAAACTTTAATGATCACAACTTTTGGTTGAATAAATATTAATTTGAAGGAAAGCATAAAGCAAATGTTATTAAGGTTTAAATAGGAAAATAATACAATGATTTAATAAAGGATTGAAATGTGTGAAATGCTGAGAAGTTGTTATGATTGGGAAAATGCAATGGTCAGGGAATAGAATAATGTCACAAGCACCTGGGTAATTTTTTTTCACAGTACCTCTCTTATTCAATATTGGAATATGCTGATTTATGGTGTGATTAATTATCCATGAGTTCCAGTTGTCAAGTGTTACAGCAAAGGCACTCACCAGTTGTTTTGCTTACTCTCAGATTAACAACCCAACTCTTCTTTCTTGGAAATTTAGGCAGAAGCTAGAGCTGAAGGCATTAAACTCTTCTGAATATGAAAGTGGTGGCGAGAATTTTTTTAGGCATGACCTGAAAACAAAGGCAAAAAAGCCAATAATGCCAATTTGAAGGGTTTTAAAGAATACTGAGTGAGGGTGATTTTGGATATACCAGTGAGTTATCGCCACAGTGATAATATATCACAGACCACCTTAAAACTATTGCTAAAACAACACATTTGTTCTCAAGGACCTGGGTTGGCAGGGCAACTCTGCTTCATACTGTGAGTCTGCTAGTGTGTATTTACTCCAGGTGTCTAGCATCCATCTTGGGAGAGCAGGTAAGCCAGAGGCATGATAGTTTTATGGCCAGGTGCAAAATAAACCCCACACATACATGACTGTTGATTTTAAGCCTCTGCTTATCTATCAACATCCACTGAACAAAGTCAGGTAGCAGCTCCAGAGAAAAGATCAAGGAGATGCACACTTGCTTAGTAGGGGACCAAACGTTAGCAGAGCTGTTAATCAAGATTATTGGTGCAATATATGATAAACTCAAACATGTGGAAGTACTGGAATATGCAATTAGTATGATGATGACTATCAGTTATGCCAAATAATGGATATTGAGTGTTATATAAGTAATAAATGACAAAAAGTTACAATACTATATACAGATGAAATTGGAAACCTATGGTCTCTGACTTAACATGATACAAAGGTTTTTAAATAAAATCACCATGAATTACAAAGTTCTCAAGTTGTTTATGATTGAGATTCAGGTGTACAGTATTCCAGCACAAGTTCCTTCACCAGATTTAATATGATTTTAACTGTAGTTTCTCATGGAGGCCTCCCCAATCCACCTACTTTATTTACCAAGTTTTTCAGGATGCATTTGTTACAGGCATTCAGTATTCCAACACAAATCCCACCAACACTTTGACCTTCCTTCTACCATTGTACCCATTTACTCAGTCACCCATCAAACTTGTTCCCTTAGCTGGCCCCAAATAATTTATTTAATATTGATTATTACCACAAAATGGCTAATGGAATTATTAAAAAATATTTCAGTAAAAGGAAATTTGTGAAAATTATTGTATCTCACCATGGGAACATTAAGTCCTTGTCTAAGGATTTACTAAGCTGTTGTTGCTAGTTGAGCCCTCTGTGTTTATTTTATTGTTGATTCAGCTTAATTGACTTCTATAATACATTCCCATCCAATCTGGTGTGCTCCTACTGGGATGTTTTGTCACCCAGAAAATAAAGAATATTTAACTGGAGAGTGAGCTTGCATTGTGGTGGGATGTAGGTATGACTGCCGGGGGCTTCTGGAAGTATGAGAAGCTATGAGGGGAGGTAGCCTACTCTAACTGAGAGAAGGCCTGGATGTTTCAGCCAGTAGAACCTCGTGAACTTGAAATTTTTGGCAATTTGGCCTCTCTGTGGACCTCAGTCATGAGGCTGTGGAGTCCTGGTCATAGGCCTGGTGGCAGCTGTTGGAGTGTGAGTGTGATTGTTGGGGCTTCTTCAGGGAGGAATCTTGGCCCACCTCCTACTAGATCAGCCAAGGACTGGTACACCCAAAACATTTTTGTTTCCCCTTGTAGTTTTTTCACTTTGTTAATGTAATGAAAATGATATTCTTGCGAAGGGAATCCGTTTTATTTATTACTTTACATTTTTTAATATTAAAACATCGTGATTGACAAATTTCCTTGTAGTACAGTTATCACACCTGTTCTTTGTTCAACACGAGTTCCACCACCAATGTGTGCCTACCGCCACCAAAAGGTCAGAGCCCACCACCCACTCCCCATTCCAACACTGCCACCCTCCCCCACTCCAGTTTGTTGCAACTACATTGATCATTACAATGTATATATGGGCAAGGTCCTGGGAAAGACCTGGCCCAGTGTAGCTGTTCATCTGGGCCTTCTCTTCTCCCGCATTACTGATAATGGAGGCTGCAGGGCCTGTGGCCATGCCCACTGGGGCATTGGAGGTGGGGGAGGTGGGGGGGGGCCTCAATTCCAGCTCCAAGCCCGTCAACATGGCCACAGCAACCCATGTGTCTGCTGACCCTTGGAGCTTTGCTGAAGCTGAGCAGGGAGCGAGTCAGTTTCTCCCTTCTTGATAGGAGGGAAGAAGAAAATCATAGGTAGGATATTCTCACATAGGTAAGAGTCAGTGCCGCTGTGCATCTGGGCTTTCTCTCATCTGGCATTACTGATGATCGGAAATTTGTTCCATCATGAGGAGATCGGGCGCGTTCAGGGTGGTATGGCCTTTGTTCCATCATAGTATACTTATTTCAGCTCTTTTGCAATGACCTTTCTGTTTTAACTTTCTTTTTGATTCCTTCTATACAACCAATTCAGCAGTGCATTCTGCAATAGAGTTTTACTTTAAGCTTTTGTAATTAGGTTTTCGTGTGCTTCTGTGTTCATACTTTTGCAAATGTGCTGTTACTAAGTGTGCAATGTATGTTCTGTGGGTGGATGTTTTAGAAAATGCTGCAGCTCTCTCGTTACTCAGATTTTTTCTTTCTCTCCCTCTTTCCATGTGGCTCAGTGCTTGCAAAATTTCATGAATCCTCTGTTGTGCAATTTATGTTTATTCACCAACATTTAGAAGATTAAAGCAGAATAGGACTTTATTTACAAATCTACCTTCTCTCAAGGCTTTTGAGAAGCTTATGACTTTATATTGTGAAATTCAGGTTATCTTTAGCTTTATAAATGTCTCCTTTGTATTTTATGAAAGTGTAAGTTTTGGTCTATTTAATGATGTATTTATTCATCTTATTAAATCTACACTGTGTAGATATTTAGCATATTAGTTTCTTGTGTCATTTATTTCTGTTTCATCAAGTAGGGTATGGTTCTTTGGAAAGGTCCTCCACTTTAATTGATGTAGTTTTCTTTGTAAACTTTTACTGGAACCACCCAAGAAAAACTCAAGGATCCATTCCTGATGATACTTAAATTTTTTGTTTAGTGTATAAGGGATTGAGTATATGGTGCTTCTTAAACCTTGTGATTCCAGGGTTGTCTGACTCATCTCAGTGATCCTGAGGAAGCCTCCAGGGGTGTGCCCAATGATGCGAAAGGGGCTGGAAGCCTCCAGAGTGGAATATGAGTTGGGCACATGTTAGGCACACACAATTCCGTATTATTGCCCAGCCTATCTTTGTAATTTTTGAAGAGGAACAGAAGACAATTTAAATTTAGGAAAATGTTAATATTAAAGTATAAAGAAACTTGAAATATAAAATTTCATTGCTATCACATTTAAGTAGCAAAATCTGTTGTACAATATATCCCCTAAAAAATATAACCCCAATTTAAAGACTGGCCATTTCTCACCACTTCACAGCTTTGTTTCCTTCCACTAGCTTAAAAAATTAAACATTAAAAAATGATAAAGAATAAAGAATAGATTCATAGTATATAATGTTGAAATTCTGAAAAAATTAAGTAGCCAAGTGAATATATGTGTTCACTTGATCACTTGACATCCCATTATTCGTCAATTTGCTCGAGCAGGTGCCAATAACATTTCCATTAGCCCCTGTCATGTGCCAGTGTAGCCCAATGGAATCTTCTTGCTTCAGGGATATGAAGAGCCTCAAACCATTCATTCAGGGTCTTGACAAAGAAGTCTGACCAGCTTGTAGGAGGGTGGCCATGTGATCTTTTGAATTCCCATTGGATCCAGTTGGTAACAGCTCTAGTCCAGCAGTCATTTCCAAATCACATTACATATCCAGCCCAACTGATTTTCAATGCCAGTGAGATAGCATCCCTTTGATGGCCTCATTCAAGGCCAATGAGATAGCATCCCTGACGCTGGGTCTATGACGGAGGTCAGAACTCTCGATTCCTTCTGTCACTTGAGTGAGGCGTGGTATTCCAAGCATAGCTCTTTCGATTCCTCTTAGGGAGAACTGAATAGGGTTCTCATCCTGCTTTTTCCTTTTGGAGGGGTTCCAATGTTCTCTGGGTCAGTGTTCATGCCAGTTAGACTTGGGCTACACTAGCATGTGACAATACATTGGGAGATGTGACAATACATTGGGAGATGTCACACTAGCATGTGACAGTACATTGGGAGAACTGAATAGGGTTCTCATCCTGCTTTCCCCTTTTGGAGGGGTTCCAATGTTCTCTGGGTCAGTGTTCATGAAAGTTAGACTTGGGCTACACTAGCATGTGACAGTCCATTGGGAGATGTTACTGATGCCCGCTTGAGCAAATCGATGAACAATGGGAAGACAAGTGATACAAGTAATGACTTGATCACTTGACTTCCAGTAGATCATAGATTACTCGAGTGGGCACCAGTAATATCTCAATATGTCCTGTCACATGCAAGATAGCCCAAGGGCATCTGCCCACTCCAGGGACATAAGAGCCTCAAACCATTCCATCAAGTCATGGGAATGAGGTTTATAATTGTTACTGGTATTTGGCATGTCAAATACGACATGGGTAGCTTGCCAGGCTTTGCCATGCGGGTGGGATAATCTTCTAGTCACCTCAAGACTTGAGCATTTATTGATGAACCTTGTGGCCAATCTGGGCTGCAATCAGCTCTTATGCTGGGTGGAGTTCTGACCAGAGGGGAGTCCAGATGTGGAAAATGGCGGCCCTCATGGTGTGGGGTTCCTCTGGCTTCTTTCGAGGCTCTGCTGGGGTGGCAGGCTAGGGCTAGAACCTGCCATCCCTCACAGATGCCTTGTGATCAGCTGGGCACAGGGAGAGCAAGTAGCAGCTCTGCCCCATGTGTGTGAGTCTCTCATAATTCCTTATTCCCATAAACTCTCCAGTTTGATGCAAATAGAATGATCGTTGAAGTGTACAAATGAGAAAGATCCTGAAAGGACCTGGTGCTAAAATACATTGAGTCTAAGCCACCGCACGCCTGCGCAGCTTTGGATCTGGAGTCTGTCTTGCGGGTTGGCTGTGGTGGATGGAGCTCAGGCTCACATCCACTGAGCCCAGAGGCTGGGGACTGGGTGGAGGCCCCCAATCCTTGCTCCGAGTCCAGATGAAGTAAATATATTTAACAAATATATTTTGTTAACATGCTTTTCGATGAAAATACTGAAGAAATTGGAAGTAATATTCTCAATCTGATGAAAAGACATCCATGAAAATAATGCTAAGAAGGTGAGATATTTTCTTTAAAGAGGAGTAAACAATCTAGAATGTCTATTCTTGCCACTTCTATTTAATACAGAGCCAGAGGATTCAGTCAGTATAAGCAGGCATAAATTGGACAGAGGGCAACATGGCTAACAGATTTCCAACAATGAAGCATTAAAAGTGAGAAATCAATATCCAAAAGTCAATGGGTTTCCTATTTAACTGTGTCCAGTACTATTGGGGACTGTTGGGGTCACCAACAATACTGGGAAATGAGTTCCCTTCTAATTCCAAAGCCAGCAGGGAATGGATACAAGTAATACAACTGATTATTATTATTTTATTATGCTACCATGAGATATAGTTACAAAGATGTTTATGTTTGGGTTTCAGTCATACAGTGTTCCAGCACCCATGCCTCCACCAGTGCCCATTCCCGCCACCAATGTGGCCTGATTCCTTCCTCTTTCCCCTGGCCTGCCTCTAAGGCAGGTACTTTGCCTCTCTTCTCTCTCCCTCTTTCTCTCTCTCCATCTCTCTCTGTCTCTGGCTCTCTCTGGCTCTCTCTCTCTCTCTCTCTCTATTTTTCTCTCTGCCAGTTAGTTTTATCAGCCCCAGCTCCTGTGTCCTCCAAGTGGTTCTTAGCTACTTTAAGTCTAGTGGTCATAACTTCTTTAAATCACATCAAGGTTTTATTATTTCCTGAGAACTCCTTACGTGTGTCAGATGTAAGACAGAGGTCCTTACCATCGGTCTGCCTATTCACTTTGGATCTGGAAGAGACAATTTTCCTTTCTATGGAAGGGAAGTGATTTTTGAAATAATGTAAAAGTAAGTATTTTCTATTTATGGCTACTACTAGTTAGCATTTAATTCACATAGGAAATTCTTGTTCTCTAGCTCAGGGCTTCTTATAATTTGTCTACTTCTGACCCTTTTTACTCTAGAAATGCACATTCTGCTTGCCCTTCAAGCCCATGCTCTCCCTTGAGCACAGAGCTGGCTTTCTTTCCTCTGTTCCTTGCTTTTCCTCTGTGGAGAAACTTTTTCTCTTGAACATGCCCTTCCTCTCTTTCTCTCCCTTCACATCATTCTAAGTAAGTTTCAACAAGAAATATCTTGCTTCAAACACAAAAAAAGAGAGGGAAAGAATAGCAGCATTGGCGAGCACCGCCACATGTGCCTTGGATTCACTACACATTTTTAGTTTTCAAATACTTTTTAGTTGTGATTTCAGAAATCATTGACTGTTGCCACACTTCCTGCAATCCCATGTTTGTTTATGCAGTCAACGTGGGATTCTGGCCTACAGCATCAGAAGTGAGATTCTGCACAGTAAATGCATTGGCTTGATCCTGTCTCTGAAGCTTTTTGTTTCAGAAGCTCTTTGGCTGTAGTTCACAGCTTGCCTCTACTTACCCTTACTAAGCCCTTTTCCATGCTAAGGCCTCTTCACTACTATCCTGGTGGTCCTCTAAAATTCAATGTAAACATCTTCCTAATTCCAGGTGTTTTTTTTTAAAAAAACCCTTCATTTTACTCTTTTATGGCAGTGATCTGCCTCTCCTGTGTTTCAAGACAATCACAGATTCTCTTGAGCAATGACTGACTTATATCTTCACCAAAGGCCAGTTAATGCAATGCACAGAGTTGTATGGGATAAATCACTGTTGCTGAAATGCTGAAAAATTAATTTAATTTAATGATTTTCCTCTAAAAATCTTTTTTATAGTTTATTGTAGATATCTGTTAAGATAGTTGAACATCACGAACCCTGATCGTGAGTCTGTTATTCAGGATAAAGGCTTGTCATATCCCTGGGAATGCTCAAGAAAGCTTCATTGTTTGCAGAAAACTTTTACAAAGATTGAAACAATATCCACTCTGTGTCCCCTGGTAAGAGAATCATTAATTACGCAAATGGAAGCATCGATCTCTTTGCTGGCATTCCATCAGCAGAGTCTAGCTTGTAACAGGCAGGCTGAGATCCCAGTCCTGTTGCAGGGCTGTTTCCCAGGAGGACTGAATTCAGGTTGTCCATGTTACCCATCAAAGGATACTGTAAACTATAGAGCAACCCACAATCAAGTGTCATTTTTCATTTTAATGAGTGATTGGGATCAGGTCTTGGCTCCATGTTGAATAGCCAGAGCACTCAATAACAAGAAAAACAAAGGGGATATCAGGAAAAGTTTAAGGTAAATGTAATGAGTCCAAAAGAAAAAAAATAATCTCAGCTGCATTGTTACTTTGGTATTTATTTAAGAATCACAAATGGAGTACCTGAGAGATAGTATAGCTGGCTAGGCATTTGCCTTGCAAGAAGTCAACCTTCGTTCTATTCCCAGCATCAATATGGTCTCTGGAGTCTGCCAGGAATGATTCCTTAGTGCAGAACCAGAAGTAATCCCTGAGCTGCACTGGCCCAGTATGGTCAAACAAACAAAACAAAACAAAAAAGCAAGCAATTTTACTTTTTCATGACTTATCTTATGTTGGCTGTCCATTCTTTCTGTACTTAATTTTCGGTTTGTGAAATATCCACTTCACAGGGGTCCTGTAAGACTTAGAGTTGAAAGTAGAGCAGATGACCTAGTTCAGAAGTGGGATTCCATATTTCAACACATGTCTGGCATGTGGAAGGCCTGGACTTGATCGCAAGAACTGTATGACCGATGGAGCCCAACTGCTTTTAGCCTGGGTAGTCCTCAGTTATAATTGGTGCGATGTTTGGCATGTATATATTTATTCACATCTGGTTCTTAACATCATTGCTTACTATTAAGACAAAAGAAGATGCTTTTCTCATCATATCTGGGCTTTTATGAGTCTGTTTCTTAGGAAAGACATACTTGAAGTAGACTCTGATAACAGGCTCTAGACTGCAAGTTTCTGGCACTTGCAGACTTTTATTTTGTAGTAGAATAGAAAAAGTCCTGGAGATAAACTGGAATCAAAGATGTTCTGAATAGTCAGATGAGGGAAAAGAAAGAAGAAATGGCATCATAGTGGGAATGGTCTATTAGGTCTATAAATAGACCTAATTCTCACTTCTCTATCCTCTTAGTGCTCAAGATCAAAAATGAAAGGAGTATCCAATTATGCTAAACATTTACATGATTTCTCCATGACATTATGCTGTTTCATCCTTTTCTGCACATTCTTCTATCACAATGGCCACATTAGTGCTGAAGATCAAGACACCAATAAAGAATTCCATAACCCAGTGGGATGGGGAATGGATGCTGGATGACTGACAAATAGCCAATATCAATGGCAGTCAGAGTGTAGGTGCTGGCACTGTCTATTCCAAAATGTTTTTACAGACTCTGGAGCCATCAGTTCTCAGTCTTTATCTTGGTAAACTTAAGGGTCCTGATTGATTTTAGTTTGTTCTCTTGAGACAGCCATTTTAATCTTCTCGGAAGTTTTAATTGCTCATCCTTGGACCTTCTCCAAGTCTTGTTAGGTCTTTATTGGGCTGTGACAGCCAGAGCTGCACAGTGTTTTGCATGCTCATGTAACATGACCGTTTCAAGGAAAGAATAATATGGATGGTTTTATGTCAGATAACCTTGATCAGCATTGTTATTTAATAAGTTTCATTGTTATTGCTTGAGTAGATAGCAGTGTGAACCTTGCTGACAATAGAGAGACCTAGTAAATTCTTGTTTTAAAAGGAGAATATGAATGAACAACAGACTTGTTCATCAGACTTGGGGGGAGGAAGGGGAAAGATCAACATTTGCCTCTCCATATGTCCCCAGTTTCTGATTCATGTCCAGAGGCCTCTTGGATGTAGTTTCAGATCTAGATGGATCTATCTGATTGTCAGTCCTGGAGTTTGGGAAGAGTGGGCTGAACAAAACATTTCCATGTTGCCAATTTTTGTTTTGTTATCAGCCAAGTAGGAATAAGAATACTTAGTTTGACAGGTTTAAGTATGATTTCATGTGATTGCATGTATTAAAGGCTTTAGCAGAGTATCCCACATGTAGTAGAGAAAGAATTTGAAAGCTTTGTTTTCTTATACATCAAAGTGAAAAGAGAGGGGGTGCAGTTGAATTCCCTGGATATTAGGGGTGTTAGTCAAGGGAAACTGTAGAGAAAAGGTGAGTCTGCAGCTCATGTTTGTGGGAAAGAACACCATAACTTCATGAAAGTAAGAGTAATAGTGTCACAGAGATCAACCAATTTTTGCTTTATTTCTCAGAGCAGTTGGTTAGTAAAGGATTGAGGATGACTAGATACCAGAAGGGAGAATAGGTTTGTTAGCAGTTTCTTTGCTCAGGGAAATAAGATTAAAAGTACCACTTGTCAATTGTCTTCCTGTTGTTCATAGATTTGCTTGAGCAGGCACCAGTAACATCTCCATTCCTTGGGAATGAGGTCCATTATTGTTACTGTTTTTGGCACATCGAATATGCCATGGTAGCTTTCCAGACTCTGCCTGGGCTCTGGGTTCATCCAAGGAACCCAATCTTTTTCTGTCAGACCATCAACCATTCAGAGCCTATGGGGCAGAACCCTGGGTATAAACAAGCCTGTCTCCTGTCTGCCACCTGCTGATGCAGCTGGGCACTGCAGCCTCACCAGCAATGCCTTGAGGGACAGGAAAAGTACCACTTAAGATGACAAATTCATAGAATGGTTCAGCTGATTTATTAAGCAATGACTTCTTTTTTTGCCCACTTACATGTCACAGAATAAGACGTACCGGCTTAGTTTTCACAGGCTGTATTCTAACCTGTTCTCTTTGGGTACTCGGTAAATTGGATAACACTGTGTCTACCTCAGAGTCACTTAATTCAGAGACTCAGAATGTTCAAGATAGACTACGGGCTGTGGAGATAGTACCTGGGATAAGGTGCTTTCCTTGCAAGTGGCTAAATTTGGTTCTTTTCCCAGTGCTGAATAGTTCTCCAAGTAAGGCCAGATGGAGCCCTGAGAGGTTCTGATATTAAATAGCTGTCCCAGTAGTCTGAGAATATCTAGAAGAGACCCTCACTCCCCTGAGTGACACACATCCATCCAGAAAGAATTGGCTACTTAATCCATCCGGTTTTCAGATGCAAATAAAGAAAATCTGAAAAAATACCAAGTGCCAAGTAGTTACGGAAGAAGGGAGTTAAGGAAGCATTGCCTAGTAAAGTAAAGCTATTTTCTACAGATGTCTTCATTTTGTACAATGCATGAATCTGGTTGTGGTATTTGACCTTGAGAACCCCAATTTCCTCTCCAGACGCTAAATGTACTTTCTTTTTGTTTCCTTTCTCCAGCTCCTTCTATTGTATTCTCCATGTCCATAAAAGGTGATTTTAAGGGAAGGAGTGATATTACAGCAAGCAGGGCATTCATGTTTTCATCTGGCGACTTGGGTTTGGGCCTCAGCACCATATATCATCTCTTTTTATGTCCTACTAGGGTGATTCGTGAATGCATAGCCAGGAGTAAGTTCTGAGTACATTTGGATATGGCCCAAACGCATGCGCACGTACACACACACACACACACACACACACACACAGACATAGAGTTGACTTTGACACTGAAATAAGGACTTGATAAAGAAGCTCAATATATTTCAGTTTTCAGTCCTCAATCCCTTCCTTTTAGAATTGATTTCGTGTCCTAGAATTTAAACCATCCCCTAGGGGAGTAATACCAAGGAAAGAGATCAAACCTCTGAAGATTGAGTGGATCTTTCTGATTCTCTTCCTCTCCACAGTCAGAGCCATTTTGGTAAAGGAGGGATTTACTCCATGATAACTATGTTTGGGGTCGTGGCCTGTCTCATGATTCTGTTAGAATTGCAGGCCAGCACTGGAGTGGGGAGACAGACCGTCATCATCTCTGCCCCAGCATTTTATCTTACAGTGCACTGCTCCAAATGTGTTTGACTCTATACTAGGTTTATATGTCGACAATTTCCGTGAAATGATTTCCTCCAGCTTGGACATGTAAAGACTTTCAGATGACCTGAAGCTTTCTTCTCTCACCTGCACTTATTCTCACAGTCTTGCAATTTATAGCTCTTAAGGCTCCAAGGTAGGGAGGCTTTTATCCATAAGCAAAGAAACCACTGACATTGATTATTTTTTCTTTAATTAAAGTTTTTCCCCAAGAAGTATTTTAAAAGTACGAGGAACAAAAGGAATAAAACACAATATATGGTAAGGCACAGAAGATAGAGACATAGATGTGCAAATGAGAGAAAAACAGGATTTGGATTTAGTTTCTTCTGACCTGTTCTAAGGTCACCTTTTTGTCACCTATCACATGATCTTAAATGTTCATTACTATGGTCTGTACCAGCATAATCATTTTGGGACACCATAAGGATATTATTTATACTATTTTACAAACCACTATAAATATAACATTCAGCATAATGCAATAGTCTTTCTATGCTCCACTGAGTTCTATCATATGTATATATATAGTATTATATGTATTATATGTAGTATCTATCACTCTCACTATCTTCCCATTGTTCATTGATTTGCTCGAGTGGGCACTAGTAACATCTCCATAAGTCCTGTCACAAGCAAGTGTAACCTAAGGGCATCTGCTTGCTCCAGGGACAGGAAAAGCCCCAAACCATTCTTCAGGTTATGGAACTGAGGTCCATAATCGTTACTAGTTTTTGGCATAACAAGTAAATAAAACATGGGTAGCTTGCCAGGCTCTGCCGTAGGTGGTATAGTCTCAGCAGAAGGCTCTCATCTCGAGCATGTGTAATATTCAGCAGTTCTCAGGACATATTACTGGATCTGTGCTCAGGGATCACTCCTGGAGGTGCTCAAAGGACTATATGTTGAACCAGGGAATGAACCGAGATTGACCACATACAAATGCCTTAACTCCTGGATTAATTCTCTGGTTCCTCTTTCGTATAGTTTTAACTTTATAAAAATGCCATCATACCATATACTGTTTATTTTCATTTGTCTTTGTTATTCATCATGGTTTTGAGATTGATCAGTATTCTCAAATCTAGTTTTGGTTCATTTATTTAGTTCATTTATTTTAGTTACTATATAATAATCCCTTGTAAGAATATCCTACCATTTATTTATCCTTTTTCCTATTTACTTCTTTGTATTATGACAAATAATACTGCAATTAATATACGTATAAGTATATAAGTATACTGGTATCTCTTATATCAGTATAATAATATACTGGTATGAGAGAGAGTTCAGTTATTTTAATTACTATATAATAATCCCTTGAAAGAATATTCTACCATTTATTTATTCTTTTTCCTATTTACTTAAATATAAGCTGATTACAACTATCATACTATAGATGAGCAATATGCACATAGTATTATTGTCATGTGTCATAAAACAGTTGCTTGCAATGTTCATTGAAAACTACCCTTCATAAGTCTAGTGACAGCAAGATACCATAAATTTTTGCTTGGTTTTAGATTACACCCAGCAATGCTCAGAATTGACTCCTGGTTGTGTGATTAGGGATCCCTCTATTTTATTGTTTGGGGAACCACATGAGATTCTGGGAAGTGAAACTGGGTCATTACATGGAAGGCAAATGCCTTACCTGCCCCTTATAATTTTTTTTTTGCTTTCTCATTTCTTTTGACTGAGAGTACTTTTAGAATCATAAGAAATAAGTATTACTTGGAAATGAGATACATCTTAGCTGAATAACTTTAGTCAGAGTCCTCTAGTTTCATGGTTAAGCTGCACACAATGTTGTAAATTATACAAGAAGAAAAATAAAAACTGTCTTATTTGCTTGAGTTATGAGTTGACTTTTTTATTTTAGTTTTATGGTCACTCTAGGCAATGTTTAGGGCCTTACTCGTAGCTCTGAGCTGAGCGATCACTCCTGATGCGGGACCTTATGGGATATTGGGGATGAAACTCAAGTTAGATGCAAGCAAGCATGTGCTCTACCGACTGTACTATCTTTCCATCTCCCTGAATTCTAAATTTAATTCAAATGATCACTTATCATAATTTGCAGCATTGAAACTAGTCTTGGGAATAGTAGTTGTGGGGATACCCAATGATTGGCTAAACAGATAGAGCTCTTATCTCCAGTTTGTGTTGTCTGTCAGGTTCATAAGGAATCTTTGTTTTCCTAGCAGTAGTTTTCTTAGATTTAAGATCTGTGGGGCGGAACAATAATACAGTGGGTAGGGCATTTGCCTTGCTCATGTGACCAGGGTTGGATCTTCAGCATCCCATATGGTGCCCGAGCACTGCCAGGAATAATTTGAATGTAAAGCCAGGAGTAATCCTTAAACAATGCTAGATATGATTCCCCCCTCCCCAAAAAATCAAATTTTTTTGTTTGTGACCACACTGAACACTGTTTAAGACTTACTCTGGGCTCTGCACTGAGGGATCACTCCTGACAGGCTCGGGGACCATACAGGGTGCTGGGTATAAAATCTGGGTCAGCTGCATGCAAAGGAGCTGCCCTATCCACTATACTATCTCTCCTGGCCAATATTTTTTTAGACTTAAAGGAAGCAGTTGTCAAGCATGACTGTTCATACATATCCAACACTACTGCCTCAGGAAAATGCCATCAGCTCCCTAGACACAGTTTCTGATATCTAGGAATTTGTTTTTTTTTTCTTTTTTTGGGACACACCCGGCAATGCTCAGGGTTTCTCCTGGCTCTGCACTCACTCCTGGCGGTGCTCGGGGGACCATATGGGATGCCGGGGATCGAACCCAGGTCGGCACAGGCCGGCTGCTTGCAAGGCAAATGCTGTGCTATCACTCCGGCCCTTAGGAATTTGTTTTGATATCTTGAACTGCTCCTAGTCTGCATCACAGAGAGGCTAGAAGTTATATTGTGCCTTTCTTTTTTTAATAAAAATGTTTAAAATCCATCCTGAACATGTAATTTACATATCAGTCCCAGTTGGAAGTAAAACTTTAGGCATTAACAAATATGGGGGAGAGCGATAGTACAGTGGGTAGGGTATTTGCCTTGCATGCAGCTGACCTGCATTCAGTCCCTGGTATCCCATATGGTCCCCAAGCAGTGAAGGCAGTAATTCCTGAGTGAAGAACCAGAAGTAATCCCTGAGCATCACTGGGTGTGACCCAAAAAAGCAACAAAATATATGTATTATAACAAATTAATATAGGCTACTTGGACAGAGATGAGTGATGATAAGCCTATGAGATGATCCCTTATCTCTAAGAGTTAAAAAAATCTCCACTTAGGGGCTAAGAGATAGTAAAGCAGGTAGGGCATTTTCCTTGCAAGCACCCGACCTGACTTTGATCTCTGCCATCCCACATGCTCTTCAAGCACTGCCAGGAGTAATCCCAAAATGCAGGGCCAGAAGTAATGCCGGAGAATCTCTGAGTGTGGCTAAAAATGTTAGATAAAAAACTCCACTTAATATTGCAAAAAGTGAAATACTCTTCAAGCCTTCCAAGGGTCCAGAGGAAGAGTTTATAACCAAATCATTACCTTGTACATGTTAGGCCGCTTCAGTTTTACAAGCCTCAGCAATTCAAGTAGACATGAAAGACGTTATATGGCAGATATGAAGCTTTCTGTCTTCCTAGAAAGGAGGATTTTATTGCCACTTCAGACTGGTTCTAAGGTCTAACCATATAATAGAATGGTTTGAGATCATGTGTAGGCCATGAAGGCAAACAAGACTATGTACAAGTACTGACTGTACCACATCTCTTTGTCACTGTGCTCAGCAAAATAATCTCTAAAAATATCTACATCCTAATCCTCAGAACCCTGTAGCATGTTAGGGAAAAAAATCAAAGGAGCAAAGAAGATTCCCATTTTAGATCAAAGTAACGGTGCTGATCAGCTGACTTTGGAATGGTCTCATTGCCCTGGATTTTGTGTGGATCTAATGTAATCACAGTGATCTCATTAACTGTGACAGCCTCCCTCCACCGTTCCCTGGTTTTCCTCCCACCCTAGCCTGCCCACTTATCAGGGGTATTTTTCAGTTTGGTTAGTGTATCTTAGACTGGATGCTTGTGGCACTACTAGCTCTGATGTCTACCAAACAGACATGTATTGTGTGACTAATTTTAAAGTATAAATGTTTCCCTTGGAGATTTTTATGGAGAAGTTTCTTTAGGATTCTATTCTGGTAGCATATCAGAAACACTGTCTGTCAAAGAAGAAAATGGTCAAACTTTTCTAGATAAAGCAACAGTCTAGTCAACAGTAATTATATTTGGTTTAATGTTTGAGATGTTTCAATGCCTTTTTTTTTTGCTTTTTGGGTCACACCCAACAATGCTCAGGGGTTTATTCCTGGCTCTGCACTCAGGAATTACTCTTGGCATTGCTCATGGGACCATATGGGATGCCAGGGATCAAACCCAGTCCGCCACATGAAAGACAAACATGCTCCCCGCTGTGCTATTGCTCTGGCCCCTGTTTCAATGCCTTTTAAAGCTAACTTGCCATAAATTTTACTTCCCCATTTTTCAGTACTAAGAACTAGGTGCGTGTCTGATTCTTCATGACTGGGTGTCTTGGAAAGCTTTTTTATCAGTTGTTTCTAAGCACTGAATATTTGAAACATTACATAAATTCAGTATCTAAAGTGTAATTAAATATAATATTTCATATGAGTGGCTTAGGTGTATGCTTTAACGGTTTATTCATTGTCATTTCTTCTTCTGAACAGGAAGTTAAAAATCCAGATAGTTTGAGTACTAATAAGTTTAAGTCCAAAAAATCAAGACTGGAGGGATAAGGGAGATAAGTTTTAATGTTACAAATAATCACTTTCCTTTATTCAAGAAAGAGTAAACCTCTTTTGCAAAGCAGGTTGGGAACAGAAAATGTTATGCAGTTTTGATAATCTCAGGTTAATCAGAAAGCAAAGGATGAAAGTATTTTCTGATATTTTATAGGAAAGGGGTGGTGATTAAGTTGTTCTTCTGGAACCAGAGATAGACTTAGCCCAGGATTATTATGCACAGAAGGAAAAGTATAAATCAAAGGCATTTTTATAGAACTCTTGAAAAATCAACTCGATGAATATTTGAATATTTGTTTGCAATTTAGAGCCAGTTGACTTACCGGCATAGTTACAAGGGAATTCTTTCAATGCCCACACTCTGGGTAGAGTTTATAATTTACATTCTTTTCTTGGTAGTAGGCTACATCCATCTGTAGTCAGGGCTTGCTCTCGATTCTATGCTAAGGCATCTTCTTGGCAGTGCTCCGAATCACACCCAAGTCAGCTGCATGCAAAGTATGCCCCTTGCCTGCTGTATTGTCTCTCTGGCCTTAATTTCTCTTCTTTGTGATTTTTACCATCAGCCTCTCTCTCCTCTGTTTCCTCTCATTATCTCTTGCTTCCCCACCTTTTTTCCTAACAAAAGACAGCGAAACATCTTTTTTTTTTTCCTTTTGGGTCGTACCTGGCTGTGCTCAGGAGTTACTCCTGACTCTGCACTCAGGAATTACTCTTGCTGGGGACCATATGGGATGCCAGGATCGAACTTCGGCTGGCCGCTTACAAGGCAAACACTCTACCCACTGTGCCGCCACACAGGTCCCAGAAATGTCTTTATAGAGAACAGAAACCTGTAGGTGGATATATCTAAGATGGAAGTCCTTCAGCATTTACTTTCTGGAAAGCACTGGATGGTTTGAGTTGTAATCTGCCAAGTTACCAAATACTGGATACCAAATATTTTATCTGTACAAATACTTTACACTTAAAGAATCATTTCATTTGATGTTCCTGAATTTTGGCTTTTGAGTAACAGGGATAAAGAGAAGGTTTTAGAAATCATTGCCTTCACTTTGAGCAGTGAAAAGGAGAGTCAGAATCACATTTTCTGGTTTCTGAGATTTGTCCTACTTTCATGAAAAATAAAAATCTCTGATGTTCTTAGCTTTGTAGATTTTATAGGATTAGATGTTGGCTCACTGACTTTCCTCTTGAGGGAGCCTCACAGATGCGATCATTTCCATTCCATCAAATTTCATTCCCATGAAGCTAGCTAATAGTTATAATGTCAGCATCCTTCAGATCAAAAGATGCTGTAGCTGTTAAGTGAAGGAAAGGGACTGAACATATACTGACCTTTAATGACAATTAAATATCTTAACTTTCTGTGGATGCTCATGGCAGTTACTATCTGTTATTTCTAGGGATGCAGCCTCTGTTATGGTGCATCTCTGCTGCTTCCGGTTTTCCTCTTTCCCATCTGACATCCCTCGCAACTCCCCAGGCCAGATTCCAGCCTGAGATTGCAGCTGTTCTTAATGAATTGGTTACATCATGGTCTTGTGATGGCAGTGGGCTTGGCTATTTCTCCCAACTTTATCTTTTAGAAGTTAGAAAGGAGGGATAAAGAGAAGGAGCACTCAGCCCAGTGGTTACCAGCCTTCATTCACTTCTATCCTGGGAGGTACTGATTTATTTATTTAAATTAATTATTTTAATCGAATCATCATGAGCTATTTAGCTACCAAGTTGTTCTTGATTTGGTTTCAGTCATACAGTGTTCCAACTGTCTGCACTTCACCATGACATTCTAATTTCATTGTTTCTGTCTGGGCTTTAGCATTGGCCATTAAAAGAATTCCCTAGGTGAATTAATATGAACCCAAGATCTTGGTGCTAGTTCTACGCTAAAGATTCTCAAAGTAAGGTTACTGGAACAAAAATGTCAGTATCATTTGTGAACTTACTGGAAGTGCAACTCCTATTCAAGACTTAAAGGCCCAATTTTTTGACATAGGATTCAGCAGTCTGTGTTTTAATAATAGCTGCATATTCATATCGTGCCAAAATTTGAGAAAAAACAACTCAGACAAATCTTCCACGATAGGGAAAAGATTTAAAGTTATGTCCCATGGATACTTACTATATGATATCCAAAGGTGGGCCTGATTTAACTAATGGATTTGCTAGACAGTAACCTTTGAGAACCATACAGAGATTCATGCTGGCATGCCAGCATTCTAGTATCTTCTTTTTATCAGACTGTAGTGTCCAACTTTAAACAGTTATGAATAGAGTGGACTCTGTAAAGAAGATAGGGAACAAATCTTTCACTTAAAAAATAAGATTAGGAAGCTAACCCCCGTTTTCACTTTTTTTTGGTTATTCCCAGTGATGCTCAGGGATTACCCTTGGCTCTGCAGTCAGGAATTACTTCTGCCACAGCTTGAGCAACCATACAGGATGCTGGGGATCGAACCGGGTCAGCCGCATGCAGGGAAAATGCCCTCGCATGCAGGGAAAATGCCCTTCTGTATTTCATTTTTATATGCATAAAATGGCATGGTAGTTGCTACTTGTTAAGGATATTTTAAAATATAAAAAGAATGAGTAGAAAAGATTTAGCAAAACTGACTTTCTTCAGGTAATTATTGGTATCATTATTACCACAGAGCAGTGATCATTGCATTGTATATGAGCAATCACATTATCCTCTCTTGTAAATAAAAAATATAAATTAACTACAAAGGCATATTTAATTTCTACAGAGACATAGATTTCTTTTGTACCCTTTAGAATATAGCACATCAGGCACACCCAATCAGAAAAGCAAATATTGCTTTCAGGAAAAGCCCTACTTGTCATCCTTCATTATGCATCCAAAATTGTTAGTCTGATAGCACTGTTAACTTATTTCCTGCTCTCATTTAAGGAGTGTCTGATTTATGATTCCAATCAATATAAAATGATAGCCACTTGTATATTTTAAAGTTTTTTACAGCCATTTTGATAAAATGAGTCTTGAAATCAAGTGTGCATTTTATGTTTCTAGTACATCTCAATATTACCTTGCCTTGGTCTAAGAATATGCCTGCATATAGCTAGCTTCATGAAAGTATAGTTGTAGATCCTCAGGTCAGGAGAAAAGTATGGTGTGGTTATAGTCTCAATAAACTCAGCTCATCTATTGACATATACACAAGTAAATAATAATTTGTAAAAAGTGTTATTTTCCAATTTGAATTTTTATAAAGAATGGCATAGTGTGGTCTGTGTGGGGACAGAATGTCTGACTTTGCTGGGAGTTGGAGGTTGTTTCCATTTCTGTGGCATTGATTCAAAATCCTCTCTCCCGCCCATAGAAGATGATAGACTTTATGATCTCATCATTTACTGGGACGGTAGTTAAACTAAATGTTACTCATGAAAATTGTGCTTTGCCATCTTGTCTAAGTAAGAGTACATAATATAGGATAACCACGTCAGTTATGGAACTTGTGGTATACTCAGGCAGGTGCTGTGCTAAGCAAATTAAGTAGACACTGATGGGAGACAATGTTTGCTGTCATTGCTAGGATCCAGTCAGATGGCTTCAAATGATGGACTTGATTTTACCCCCATTGCTAACTGGCAGACCTGATTTCCTACGGTCATCACACTTACTCTCTTCACTTCTACAACCAGACCTCTTTTCTTCCCACCACAAAATTTTTCATGGCATTTTGTATACCTAGGTGCTATTGCCCAGAGTAATTGCAGCTTACTTTTTTTTCATCTAATACAGATCTTGATTAAATGTTACCAGAGAATGGGCCAAAGCAATAGTACAGCTGGTAGATCTTTTGCCTTGCATTTGACCTACCTGGGTTTGATTCCTGGCATCCCAAATAGTGCCTAGAGCACTGCCAGGAGTAATTCCTGAGTGCAGAGCCAGGAGTAACCCCCTGGGCATCACCAGATGTGACTCAAAAAACAAAAGAAGAGAAAAGAAAAATATTCCAGAGAAGCCTTACCATAACCAACCTTCTTGTCACTTTCTATCCTCGTGGTTTTCTCAAGATTTCCCTCAAAGTATTAGCTCCACCACAAAACTATATTACAAATTTATTTGCCTACTATTTCTCTATTGTTTGTATCCCCTTCTGGAGTATGATCTCCATTGTGGGATGAAAATTGATTGTGCTTAGACTTGTCCAAGCTAGAATAGGAGGATGGTCACATGTATGTCTCCTTCCTTTGGAGCAATAGTGTGAGATCACATCCCACACATGAAGCTCTACACCGGTCTGAGAAGCAGAACTGAGACTTGAAGCCAACATTGCTAATGTCAGGGGCTCAGTGCATTTTCACATCTCTATGGAGGACTCATTCTTATCTGACTTTTATGTATGCAGCTGGCTTTTTAGTATGATTTTTTCTTCCTCTTGTATTAATAATTGTTATATCACCAATTAGAGGCATGGGCATAGAATTTGGTAAGATATTTGC
The DNA here is from genome assembly GCA_021461705.1 of Cryptotis parvus. NCBI lineage: Eukaryota > Metazoa > Chordata > Mammalia > Eulipotyphla > Soricidae > Cryptotis > Cryptotis parvus. Next base: position 88,011 of record JAJIBD010003977.1, read on the forward strand.
CATCAGTATGTGTTGACATTCCCACTGTAATCAATGAAAGAATACTTTGCTGCAAAATTGCCTTTCTTTGCATTCAGTTTTGTTGCAAAATTGCCCTTTGCTGCATTCATGAATGTTAAGTGATTGCGGAGTGAAAGCAACGTGATGCATTTGACAAGAAGCTTTCCTTTAATCTCCTGTTAATCATGGAAAGCTGCTTTAGTCCTTCTGGTTGCTTTGGTTTCTTTCAACCAAGTTCCACTAAACTTCATAGAGCTCCAGATTCACGTTGTGTGCTGGGCCCATGGCCAGGGATAGTGGCCTGTTTATTGTGGAATGGCCATCATGAACTTGTTGGTATAAAGCAGTCACCATTTTGTTCTCTCATAAAGTAAATTGAGGAATATTCCACACAGGGCCAATCAGAAAATGCCATTTTCTTTGTGGCCGTCTTCCGTTTTTCTTCATTCCTCAACCCTGCTGGTAAAGCTTCAAGGACAAGGAACGTCAAACAGCTGAAAGACTTAATCTGCCACTTCTTTCTTCACCTGATTCCAGGCTTGATTCTCCTCCAGGATAGCCTCAATCTTATCTCAGTTGGCACCACTGTCTTGATTTTAGCTTTTCACAGCATGGCCTCTGGGCTCCAGGATGTCCTGAGACAGAACACCCGAGAGAATAAGCATTCTATAAGCTTCCAGCCTTTTGATTTGGCTTTAGGAACCCCTCATTGTACTTAGTGCTGCGTTAGCTTGCAAAGCGCATTTGATGAGGGTAGCATGGAGGATGCTGGGCCACCCTGGCTGTGCTCAGGGCTTATTCCTGGCTCTGTTTCAGGGGATCACTCCTGGTGGTACTCAAAGGGATTTGCTAGGGATCAAATCCAGATCAGCTAGCGCCTTTTGGCTGTGCTATTTATTCTGCCAACAACCATGTTTTTAAGGCCAACACGGTTTTAAAGACTTCTTATTCTGGGTCTCTTGAGGGAGAATATTGCAGAATAGATGTTATTAGAAATATCACCTTGAGCATTTTAAGAAAATTTTTCATAGACACAAAGAAGAAAATGGCATTTTTTTTACTCCCTATGAACCCTGGGCATTAACCTCTGGCCACGAAACAAGCAATCAGACTTATTTTGTTCATCCATGTTTTCCTCCAGAGAGAAGTACTCATGTGCATGTCATGAGTATAAAGGGGTTTATTCTGCTTTTTGTTCTCCTTTTGTTTTATTCCCATTGCTCATTGAGCAAGTTTATAGGTGTCACTTTGCTATCATTTCTGTAGACACATTAGTTCACCTTAGTTCAATGAGCTTTTTGCCTCAGACTCTATTAGTTTTCCAAGTTGCTCCCCTCCCTCATTTAGCTAACTCAGGCCCACCTTTTCATTAACTCTTACCTCCTCCAGGAAGAATTACCTGGCCTCTTGCCTGGATTATGTTCGCATACTGTGCAGCATTGTGTCTAACTCTTTTGTGAGTTTTAAAGGACTTGCTTTTCCTCAAGAATGTGGGCACTGTAATGAAAGGGCTGATGTCTCTTATTCCTGTATTCCCTGTGACCATTCACATTATTAACTCTTAATTGATCTGGAATAATAACTTAATGTGAAGGAAGTTTCTTTTTCTTTCTTACCATCTATTACGCACAGCTGGTTGAAAAGGGAGAAAGCTGAGAAGAAAAAGAAAACCACAGCCTTCTTGTGATTGATCTGTTTCTCTTCATCCTCCATTTCCTCATTTTCTGCTCTTCCTCCTCACTGCCAGAGGAAGAAGTTGCAGGATCCTCCCTGCGCATTCCCCTGGCATCTCCTGTACTCCAGGAACCTGGCAGGGATGGCATCTGGTTTGTGACTGGAGCGTGCCCTCTCTGGTGGGGACACTTCACCTCTAGGAAGGAAGAAAGAAGCTGCACGAGTGAACTTTTTATGATGTTTACCAAGGCTGTGCAAGTGGCTGAAGTTTTTGAGCACTTGCCTTTTAGATGTCAGGATCCAGCTATGACACCTGGGACTGTGTGTCACCCAAGACCACAATACCAAGGTTAAAAAAACATCCCCCTTGCCCATGGATAGAGGCTGACAGTGCTCAGTAGCTTTCTCTGTCCCCGGATTTTCTCACATTAGATTTTCAGGACTCCACATCAAAGAACTGTAGACACAGTAAGATTTCTAAGCTTCACTAAATATTTCCTCATATAGTATTTCCCAAGGGATAGATATTGCTCTTGGTCATTGGTTTATAATACCTTTCCCACTCCCTTAATGATCCCTATATTCATGCATTCCTCCCCTCACCTTCCAGAAGCCACCATAGTTTTCACTGAACCAAGAAATTTGTTTTGTTAGTTTCTACCAGTATATTTATCCTTGCTATTTATAGTTCACATATAAGTGAAATTAACCAACAGTTTCATTTCAATTTATTTATTCTTGGCGCTGCCTTAGAGACTACTACTGCCTCTGTGTTAGTGGGTCTCTCCTGGTGTTGCCCAGAGGATTCACTAGGGGCGGAACCCAGGCTTTCTACCTGCAAGACTGGTGCTCCAGCCTACTGAGGAAAGGCTCCAGCCCCTTTCTTTTATTTTTATCCTGAATATTGTAATTGAAATAGGTATTTAAAGGAAACCTTGACCCACACTTTAGTTCCTTCTTATTTTGTAGTTTAATGATATATTTTTAATGATCTTCATGGAATAAAACAAGCATTAAAACCATGTAACTTACCTAGTGTGCCAGTTTACACTCAACCTCCGTGTGATAGCTTTTATTGCTATCATTGCACTCATTGACCGTACAAAGGCTCAAATACCTATTATATACTTAACTTACATCATAAGGGTGAGCGCTTGATGAAGCTGGATTTGAACTCAGAATGATGAGGACCTATGGGAAAATAACAAAGCTCATAGTTAAATATTCCTGGAATTGAGAAAAGTTCATAAAAAGCCCACATGGTACTTTACTGACAGTGATATTCAAGAGGATGGTAGCTAGGTTCTCTTCCCTATTTAGAGCACACGCCGTATTCCAAAACTGTATGCCCAAGTTGTATTTGTATAAGTATTAAGCAAGTAAATGTTTTACATACATCTCTTTTTCATGGAATTTGATTCCAAGGAAACAAAAGCTAAGTCCAGTTTTCTAACTTTCTACCAAGAAATAGTTGTCCATGTCCTTGAACACAGAATCTTAAGCACAGATAGTTTGTCAAAAGTGTTCCACATCTGCATCCAGTGCTGAGATTTGTATCTGTATCTGGCAGTCTTAAAATCTTTGTTTTTTCCAATACAGACGAGTGCAATTTTGATAAATACAAATTTAAGACAATTTAAAAGTACACATTGGGGCCGGAGCGACAGCCCAGCGGGTAGGGCGTTTGCCTTACGCGGCCGGCCTGTGCCCGGCCGGGTTCGATCCCTGGCATCCCATATGGTCCCCGAGCACCGCCAGGAGTAATTCCTGAGTGCAGAGCCAGGAGTAACCCCTGAGCATTGCCGGATGTGACCCATAAAAGCAAAAAAAAATAAAAAATAATAAAAGTACACATTGAATAAATAGCCTAAATGCCTTTTACTTATATTCTATCCATGTCTCCAGGGTAAATCACTGTTAAACATACTTTTTATAGACTTAGTGTTTGTATATAAATATTTATGAATAATTGATATACATTATCTATTGCTTGCCTTATTTAATGCTACATACCTGTATAGAAAATCACTTGACCTAGATAGAGCTACTGACTCATATTTTGTTTCTTATTGCATGGGGGAATTAGGAAAGATGGAAACTAGCTTCCTCACCCTCTGCCCTGCAACTGTGCAGCCATGTTCTTTTGACCCATAACATACTTTCACCAATTTCATAGACAAACTGAATGCATATTTTTCAATGAACTGGATTGCTCAGAGGAAGCAATCAATTAATGGAGTTTAGTGAATCTTGGAGGTGAAAGTGCTCTGAGCTACACTGAGGACAGGAAAGTGAAAAAGCCTGAATACATGTAGGGTAATTTTTCCTGAAGTAGAGGAAAATGGATTTGTGGTATACACAAAGATTTGGGTCTCAGTACTCAGGGGAAGCAACAAATCATTAGGACTTGAAGTTTCTACTTTGTGAAGTAGAGTAAAAACCATTGTGAAAATTAAGCACTCTTTCCAAAACTTTCATGTAAGACCTACAAAAGTATAGAAGGCCATTGCTGCGTAATCAGACTGGTTTCCAATGATGAATGATATTTGCATATTAGTTTGGCAAATAAAGGACTTAGAGTTGTATTTTTTGACTTAGTGTTATGATTCTTAAGTTTAGGTACTATGCTAGACTGACTATAAGTCACATGTTATGTAGCCTAAAGCTTAGTTTTCAGATTTTCCATTCAGAAAATTTGGTATCATTTTAATTAATATGTTAACAACTTTAAATAATTTTTCTCTGTGCTCAAAATTAATATAAAGTAAATTATGAGTTTTATTTGATTTGCCTTTGATTTTGTGTCTTGTTCTTGACTCTGTGCTCAGAGATCAGTCAGTCCTAGCAGGGGTTGGGAGATCATACGAGGTGCTGGGAATATTTTCATGTTAAGCTTATGTAAGTGCCTGCCTCCAGTACTGTATACTTTTTTTTAAAAGTTAAGAGAATATGGTATAAAACTAAGATATTCGCACAGACACAGATATTTCTAATATATAGAGCCACGGCAGAGCCTAGCAAGCTACCGTGGTATATTCGATATGCCAAAAACAGTAACAATAATGGACCTCATTCCTAATGAATGGAGGTATTACTGGTGCCCACTCAAGCAAATCGACGATCAACAGGAAGACAAGTGATACAAGTGATCCATAAGGGAGAATTTCATCGAGCATGGCTTCACAGTGGAGATTTACAAATATGTCAAATATATGATCAGAGAGGAAAATGAGATAACTTTTTAGGACTTTCCCCTTAAGAATTTTTCATGACTTTGAGGTATCATTTAGATAGCTTAAAGTTCATCTAATCAAAGTGTACAATTCACTAGTTTTAAGTACAGTTTCATAGCTGTACAGCTATTGTAATTTCTAACTTTACATCATTTCTTATCACCCCACGAAGAGAAAATAAATGACTTTTATTTTTCTCTTAAGTCCTGCTTCAAATACTAGCTTCTTACACTTGTTTCATGACACTATACAATGTTCTCTAGGTTTAAATATATTTGATTTACCTTTATATCATATACAATATTAACTCAAATACATCATGGGCTTAAATGTGAACTGTAAAGCTATATAACTACTGAAAAAGTAAAAAGAATTATAATTAGTAAAGAGCTCTCAGATGTGATAATGAAACCCTGTCAATATTTTTTAATAGGTCAATTGAGTTTCATAAAAAAAGTAAATCGGGGCCGGAGTGATAGCACAACGTGTAGGGCGTTTGCCTTGCACACAGTCGACCTGGATTCTATCCCGGCATCTCAGATTGTCCCTGAGCACCACCAGGAGTAATTCCTGACCAAGAACCAGGAGTAACCCCTGAGCATTGCTGGGTGTGACCCAAAAAGCAAAAAAAAAGGAAAAAAATCCTTTTCTGTAGTAATTAATTGATGAGGATTATAATATTAGTTATAGACTGGGATATTTGCAAACCATATATACAACAAATGCCGTTAGTCAATGATAACAATTCCCCAAACTCAAAATTATGGTAAATAAATCTGCCATAAAATGGGCAAAAGAACTACTGATGTGGTCAGCAATAGAGTAATTATGTGAGACACTGGATTCAATCCTGGCACTGCCAAAAGAAACAAAGCAAAAGACATGTTTTACTGAAAAAAAAAAACATAGATTGCAGATGAGAATATAAGTATATCTAATTTGACATCACTAGATATTATGAAATCACAAGTCAAAATCATTTGAAGCACTGTGCAGTGTTAGAGCACACATATGAGTAGCTAAAATAAAGGCATGAGTGGACCAAATGCTTTCAGGTATGTGGAGATGCTTAATCACCAACATCTTGCTGGCTGTGGAAATGGTATAGACATTCTGGAAAACAATTTGATAGTATTTTAAAAAAAACAATGCATACTGAAAAATGATTCTGTAATCATAGGCTTGCTTATTTATAACAGAAGCATGAAAATGTGTTCATGCAAAATTTACATGCAAATATTTATTATTTTTATTCATATTAACAAAACATGATAAATATCCAATTATCTTTCAGTGTGTGGATGATCGAACAAACTTCTATACACACATATAAAATGGAATACAAAATTAAAGAGATAAGTTAGTCCTTCTTGGAGAAAGGAACAGTAACGAGAAAGGACCTGTCTGATAATGACATTGTTTTATGAGTCCTTACTAAGGATTAACCGCTGTAACTGTGATTATGCTCTCAGTCCTTGTCTTTCCATCAGTGGACAGAAAAATTTATGCCACATCAGTATCCTTTATTTTAGTATCCTTTATCCCCAGGAGTTTGATATTTCAAATGGATTATAGTCAAGCTCAAGTCATTCGTCAACCATCCTTTCTTTAACTATACAATTTACAGTCTTGTTTCTTGAGAAGAATAATTGAGTCTTCTCAAGTAATTCTTTGGGATTTAACAGATATATTTTAGTTTGAATGTGATTAAATGCCTGTCCACTACTATAATTTAGACCTGAGAATTCCAGGTTTGTGGGTTGTCGTGAGGGGAATGAATCAGTTGACTGGGATTAACATGGCAGCGTATGGACAGTCTCCAACACGTGGGTGGTACTTAGGTAGGTAGCAGTATTCACTCAACTCATGGCGATTAGCAAATAATGGTGGCAGGGATGGAAGGAATGTCAGTCCTGAGATAACCTAGGGATAGGCTCAGTAATGAGCACGTTGCAGGCAGGAGTGTGGAATAACTTGTGCGTCAAGACTATACATTTGAACAGTGTATAACCCTGCTACTTGAATTGTAATAAACAGAGCATACCTACCCAGAGCTAGGCAGCTAGTTCAATAGTATGCCCAAACCATTGTCCATCCCCAGAACTACATGGTCTCCCAAGCACCACATGATACAGCACTGGAGGACCCTGCCATTGTGGGGGAGATCCTACTGGTCCCTGGCCCCACAAGGTCTAAGCCCTGCCACTTCCTCAGGCCCTAGTACTAGCCACTAGCCCAGGAGTTTGAGTATCATTGGGCATGGGTTCAAGACACCTTGAGGACTACTTTTAAGGCCCCCACATTAATCATTGATGATCCAGTTCAGTCTTTCTGTGCCTAGTAAGGAAAAAGGTACACTACCACCAAGTGTTCTCTGAGTGCCAGAGCAAAGAGCCCCAGCAAGTGCTGCAACCCAGGATATGAGCATAACCGAGTGTGTGAACCTGGACATTAAAGAGCAGCAATAGCAAAGGGAAGAGGAAGGCGGGAAAGTCATTTAAAAAGCTTACAGTTATGAAGTACTTGTTTCAATATGCTGTACTATTTTAGCTGATCTAAGTTACCTCCACAGCTACTCAGGAAATAAGTTCATTGTTTCCTTTATTGTTTCTTATGCCACAAAAGTATGATATGCCACTGGATTATCTAACTTGGGCTATTTGGATCTGAAAACCCTGTCTTCAAATCAGTTCCTTGCCACTTTCAACAGATTCTTGTCTTTCGCCTTTTGTGGTCTCTCCAAAAGCTGGAAGGATTTTGATATTTCTAAAAGGCACTACTTCCATCAAGCTTCCATCAGGCTTTTATGTTCCTGGAGAAAGCAGGACATATGGAGATGTTACTGGTGCCCGCTCGAGTAAATCGATGATGAGCGGGCAGACAGTGATACAGTGATACTTCCATCAAAACTAGTTTTGAAAGTACTGGTTGCCTTGAAAACTTGGCATGAATAAAGCTAACAAAATATGGGTATTTTTGAAGACTTTGTCCTTTGGTTTCAAGTTGGATTTTAAGGAATTTGGAGCTAGTTTATACATATAAAAGAAAATATATAATTTTGGTATGATGAAATCATTTCTGTGAGTTTGATTTTGCTTCAACCACATCTAAATTATATCCAACCTTTCAGTCACACAGTGATCACCCTTGTGTCTAGAGTTAGAAATCTAAACTCCCTGCTTACACTTACTAGATTATTCCATATATTTGTCCTTGTTCTTTCATTATAAAATAGTCATAAAACTTTTGCATGTGATTGTTGAGCGAATTAAGACACACATACCCCCTGCAGCTCAATCCTTGGCATACTCTAATATGAATAATATTACATAAAGAGTGAAGGAAAATGAGTTTTGTAGAAAGTTTTCTGCACTTTCTCTATGATTACAGCGTTGAGGTTTGGAGAGATAGTTCAGTGGGTAAGGTGCTTGTCTTGTTCACAGCCTACCCAGGTTCAATCTTCAGCATCCCATGTATTCTCCTGAGAACTGCCAGGAGTGATCTCTAAGTTCAGAACCAGAGTAAAGCATGCCAAGTGTGGCCCCCAAAGTAGAAACAGATTTAATAGATTTATAAGTATTTAACAATAAAATACAAATATCATCACCATATGTTGTAATAAGATTGACCCCCAAAAGGTAAAGATAGTAGATTTATTTTATTTTTTAAATTTTTAATGTTTTTTTATATTACACTCAGGGGTTACTTTAGCTCTGTGGCTCAGGAATTATTCTTAGCAGTGTTTGGAGGACCATATGGATGCCGGGATCTAACCCAAATTGGATACTTGTAATACATGTGTCTTACCTGCTATACTGGTTGTAGTGCGACTCTAGTCCTACTAGATTTAATAAAAGTTCCAAGATTGGTGAGATTCATGAATTATGGGAGGTGATGTGGGAAGCCTTGTGGTAGTAGCTTGGATATGAAGTGGTCCCTGGACACAGGTAGAGACAGAGATACTAAAGTTCTGAGTGACAATAGTTTAAGACAATGAAGCAGTGTGACAAGCTAGAGAAGTACATGTCCTTCAGATATCTTAGAATTTTATTTGAAATATTATCTAAATAAATCTGGGTTGAGTAGGGGTGAACAGGTAAGGACACTTTTGATAAAACCATAACCACTTTCGAGACCAGTTCAAATGCTACCATTTAAAGCTACTTTCATCTTAGAAGTCTAAAGTTCTACCTTAGGAGTTTTTCTTTATTTCACTCTAATTTCAGTTTTTCTTTCTTCCCCTTATCCAGCATGATTGTTCATACTGATCTGATGAGAGCATTTCTAGTGATGCCCTGTGTTATCCAAGCTGAATTATTCTGAAGATCTCCTTTGACTCTAAAATATATTTGGTTTGTTTGATCAAACAGCAGTTCACCTACTTAAAATTGATCACCTTGCCATTGGCTTCTTATTAGTCACATGTTGATATCTAATGTCCAAAGACCATAGATTAGTAAGTACAGATTAATAACTACATAGATTAATAAATACAGGGTTTTAGTACAGACCTGATAATTATTAAATGAATTTACAATGTACAAGTTTTGAATTCTTGGCATCTATGTCCTTGGTCTCTTGGAGGGAGATATCAGACTTACTTATGTATCTACGGATTTGATCAGTCATCCACAGGGTTCAGCAGAGGACAGCAGACAACTTTAGCCGTGTCTAGCAGTGTGAGCTCATCAATCTCTCGCTGCTTGGTGTTTTGAGCACAATTCTTAGCTGGCAGTTCGGCTTGGTCTTAAAGCCTAAAAGAAAATCTTTGGTAATAGCCAAGCTATTAAATCAGGAGTCATGTGCATGTGTGTGTTACGGATGAACTCTACTATGTAAACTACCCTTTCTGATTGCTGTAGCTCTGTTAGGAAATTTAGAATAAAAATACTAAAGATCGCTGATATCTTGGTTAATTGGTTCATATATCTAACAGTTCAATGGAGGAACATTTACATCTTTAGCTTTGTTTAGTCTTAGGATTGTCAAGTGCCGTTTAAAATATTTCATAACCTTACGATGTAACGCTATGTTATGCTTTTATCTAGCAAAAGTTCACATGTGACTAAGGGGGTAGAGCACAGGTCTTGTGCTCACACCCTATAAGATGTGACCCTTTGAGCCCTGCCACTTACAGCCCTTGTGGCCCCGAGAACTTTGAGTCTCTGCTAGGAGTAACCTGGGGCCCGATAGCAGTAAGAGGAGCAGTAAGAGGAGTCTCCCCTGCAAAAACAATTTTAAATAATTAAACCATAAGTTATTAAAGAAAATAAGGTGTATGCGTTTCCCTGAGGTTCATTTATATCACTATTATTTTAGGTGTTGATTTCTTGTTACCACAAGAAAGTAGAATTATCAGTGAAGTCTTGGCTTTTAACTTGGAATCTTATTGTTCTATTTATTGTAGTATTAGATAAATTCCCTCATGTGGGTTAAAAGATGCTTCAGCTATTTGAATATGTATATCCATATTCCTACATATCAAAAATCAAGCAGAGGTTAAATTATGAACTTATAGAGATTAGTTTTATGGAAAAAAAAACTGCTGGAAGTGTATAAGCAAAGTGCCAAGAAAAATATTTTTTCTCCTCAGAGTACATCCCTATGTTCCTCTACATTCTGTCTATAAGAACCACCCTTTGAAAAGTACTGTGGGTAAATACTCGTTTGCCAGGCTATGTTACCTGAACTTTCTTCTGTGTTTTAAAGAAACCAATGAATTTCTCATGAGGGCTTGCTTATGCTGTTTTCTGTGTGTTTCTTTGTTCTTTTTTACTATAGAGGAAGGTATTCCAAGCTTTGTTCTTTTGACAATTTGGGGATGTTAAATATTTTTTGTTATGGTGGCTCTCTTGTGCATTTATACAATTCTTAGCCTCAACCCTGGCCTAGATTCACTAGATTCAGCATTTCCCCCTTACTTAAACCACAACAACTAAAAATGTCCTTAGACATTGGCAAATGTTTCCTGTGAGAGGGAAAGCATACTTGCTTTGTGAGAACTATTGTCTGGGAGACTCTGTACACAACTTAACTGAAAATGGAAGGAGCAGTAGTGTTGGAGTAACCTTTACCAGTCATGCCATTCATATATTCTTTGATGTCTCTAGTCCATCCTTCCTGCCTTCCTGCATTCCTTCTGCCTGCCTTCTTCCCTTCTTCCCTCCCTCCCTCCCTCCTTCCCTCCTCCCTTCCTCCCTCTAATGGCTTAGGAGAACATGTGGAGTACCAAGGATTGAACCATGGTTGGCTGCATGCAAGGAAAGCACCTTACTAGTGATTCTCTCTCTCTAGTATGAACTTGTTTTGTTTTTTAACCCATAGAGTGGGTAGAAGAACATTAACGCGAAGGGTGGTTGAGCTTGGGAGCACATCAGTCATTGAGCAGCTGGGCACATGCTTATTGTTAGTCTTTTCTTTGGTGAGTTTCAATGAACTTTCCTACCTACCAGTGGTTCCAGTTGATGTAAAGGTGATGTAAACGTGTCTCTCCTCTTTCAGAGCACGATGAATGTGGCAGTGGGCAGCACAACTGTGATGAGAATGCCATTTGTACCAACACTGTCCAGGGTCACAGCTGCACCTGCAAACCTGGCTATGTGGGGAACGGGACCATCTGCAGAGGTAGGTTTGTCTTAAGGGCAGGTGTTAATGGTCATTGTGCTTATGCTTAAGAAGCATATAGACCTTTTGTACTTTCTGGTTACTAAGCGTGGCCAAGATTTCTCTTTCCTGTCTGTCTGTTGACAAATGCACTGTGCATTAGAGATGCAAAATGCTTTGAGTTGGTCTTATGGGTTTCATGAAAATGGTGTGCATAGTCCCAGAAATTGATAGTTTGGTTCAGCCCTTGCCTTGTGGCGTATTTTTGAAGGTAACTTTGATGCCTGATGTGGCTTTTATTCCTTAAAAGATTTACTCAGTGGTCAAGTTGTCACATTGCTCCTGGCATGCTCAGATATATAAACGTTCAGTCCACTTTATGTTTAGGAGCAGTTCAGCATCCAGATGTCACTGTCCTAGCTTCTCTGTAATTAGAGTCAAATTCTTAGTTTTCTTTCTGGTTTATGAGAGCATTTATAATGTGGACTTGGTTTTTCACACACACACAACACACACATACATACATTTCACTCCTTTCTTTGAACATGTAGGTGCATTCCTTTGAGTTATCATGTTTTGTTACTGTTCCATAACCTTTTTTAGGTTAGTATTTTTTAGTGACATAATAGGACATACCAGTATGCATTTAAGTGTTTTCCCTTCTGTTGTTTTCTTCCCCATTGGGAAGCAGGCTCCATGAGAATGATTGTTCGATCTTAGTTCTTGCTCTGTTCGCAGCAACATGAGTGATGACTTCAAATTAAAGGTATTGGTTAAATATGTATTAATATGATCAAACCAAAAGGAAATAATTACAAAAGTGATGACAAGATAGGAAAATGGACCTCAAAACAAGCTACCACCCTAAAAGTTATATATTATTGGCATTAGCCCCATTTGACAGGTGAGAAAACTGAGTCAGGGAAATTTAATAACTTGCTTGCCCAGACACCATCAGCACATTATCAATAGTCATCTGGAAAGATGTTACACAGTAAAGGGAGCACATCCTCCATAATAATATTTTTATGCATTAGATTGGGGTATAAGTTTTAAACTTTGATTTTATTCTCCATTGGAGAGGTTGGAGGTAAACAGCAGATATAATCTAATACTTGACAGAGTGTAATTTGGGAAAACTTTTTGAATGTTAACTTGACAAAATAGATATTTAAAGTAAATTCAGGAGGTAATGTAAGAATTATCTTGACTGCATCTATTTTATTCCTTGAAATGTGTTCTGGAAAATATATGCCTCTGAAAGGAAAATGCACATAAATGATGCTTTCACAGCACTGCTTGTAATCATTGAAAAGTCAGAAATTTTCCAAATGTCTTTCAGTGATGGAGTGGTTAAATTGATTTGGTTTATCACTTTGTGGATAGAACTACAGTGGTTTGAAACTCCAATTATATATGCACATTTTCAAGATATATTTTTCAGAGAAATAAAACAAAAATCATATTAATATTATGTATATACTTTTGTGTAAAATCTACTTATATTTATGTGAAATTGTTCCCTTTATTTTCTGTAAAAACATTCCATTTTTGCCATGATTTCAGTATTTTTTTCTCTTACAATGGGAATATCTATCTTCAGTAGTCATTGTTTTGATAAAGTTCCATGTGGCAACTAAAGAAACCAGTGCTGAGCTGAAAGTATTTCCAAAGGCACACCAAATAAAGCATTAACATTAATATCATTTGGATTATTAAGCCACCTTTTATACCTCTGTGCTGATGTGATAAACCTAAGGAGCAGCACAGAGATTTGCTATTCATGCAGGTTTTGTTTACTTGAATCATTGTGAGATGCATAGTTACGAGAGTTACTCATGATTGAGTTCAATCACCTATCCCTTCGCCACTGTACATTTCCCACCACCATGCTCTCAGTTTCCCTCCCACCCTCTTCTTCCCCCAGCCGACCTCTGTGGCAGGTACTTTTCTTCTTTGTCTCTTATTTTCTCTCTTTAATTTTGGGTATTATGGTTTGCAGTACGGGTACTTAAAGGTTATCGCTGCTACTTCTTTCCCTACTTTCAGCACTCAGTTCTTGTCTAGAGTGATCATTTCCAATGATCTTTGGCATGTAGGGAAAGTTTCTCTTTATCTCTCTCTCTTTATCTCTCTCTTCTTTATCTCACCTGTCCACCTCCCACCGCCACTTGTGGCTAGCTTCCAACTATGGACTATGCCGCCTTGCAGTTTTAAATATGAAGTTACTTCATGAAATAAAACTAATTGCTCTATTTCAGTGAATTTGTACTTTAGTCAAGACCTCTCACAACATGTGGTAACTGGCAGTACAGAATGGAGGAGCCAATCTAGAAAGACAGAGTGAAGGTGGGAGGAGAAGCGTCATGAACTGACACACCCAATCTCCAGCATATGCTCCCTTACCCCACTAGATTCACAACAAAAAATTCTAGGATGAAATTATTGCAAACATAAAGATGGCACCACCGAACATTATCCTGCAGGTGTGAATCCTCTGAGTGGGGTCTGTGTAGCTGCATGGATGGACTGTTCATGGAGTTGAATGTGTTCACTGGCTTAGCTTTTAAACTGATCAGAACCTCAGGGCAAAATTAATGGCTGATTTAGCACTAGATTGTCATAGTTATTGTAGTGCTGTCAAGTTTTCTCTTTCTAATTTTTAAAAAAGGGATGTGGAGTTGGGGCTCAGCCACCTTCTGTCGTGTTCAGGGCTTACTCCTGGTCCTACACTCAGAGATCACTCCTGGTTGGTACTTTGGGAACCATATATGAGGTCAGAGATCAAACTGGGGTTAATTGCATGTGAGGCAAGCACCGTCCCCCTGGCCCTATCCCTCTGTCCTCCATACCCTCCTTTCTGCTTCTGTTTGGCTTGTCTTTATATCTCCTTTTCATTTCATATTGAATCTTGTCCATGTAACAGAGGAACATATCCTATTCAGAAACTTGGTGTTTGCAAGTTTCTTGGAGACATATGAGATGATCAGTATCTTGGGGACCAATATATTCTCTATGGAAACAGGTGAAGTTTGATAAGAACATAAATTTTTTAATTTTTTTATAATACCACTGTGATATATACAATTATAAAGATGTTCTATCTATGATCGAGCTTGCCTCTATGATAAAGTCCAAACTGTTTAACAATATCCTCAGTGCCCTGTGACGGTGGGTCATGTCTGGGTATCTCAAGCCTCATCAGTCTCTTTAGGGTGTTATCTCACCATTTTATTACCTTATCTGTCCTGTCACACTTGAGAGCCTCTTCCAACCAGTCAGGTTACATGATCTTTTCCCCCATTCCCTTCCTATTTATTGTCCATAGTGACTTCCATCTTCTTCCTCTTGCAGTTGAAAGCCTATTTATCCTTCAGGGTCCAGTTTATATCCCATTTTTCCTTGATCTTCTCAGTTAAATAGATGTTCTCTCAATTTTATTTGTAACAGTCAATGTCTTATGCCCAGTTAAGCTTAGCTGTTTACACATCCGACTTCCCCCTCTGACAAAAACCTTGTGTTCCCTGGATGCTCCATAAATATATATTAGTGTGAAATGAGAATTGCCTGGCTCATTTGACACAGATCAATTCTGCTACTATGGTTTGATGTATTAATTGCTCCTGAATGCAGATCATCACTCTGAAAAAATCAAAGTAAAATTGTAAAGTAAATGCTCATGTAATAGCTTTTCAACTGTTTTAGAAAATTCTCAGTGGGCCTCTATGAAGATCAAAGACATTATCTATGTTCATATCCACTTAGTCTGTTTATTTCTGTACATATGATATACCCCTAAGTTATTGAATATTCTCTCTCTTATATATATATTGAACATAATTATAAGAGAAATAATCATCTTCAGTTGAATTTAAAAGCAGCCCAAGTGCAGCTTTATTTTTTTGCATCTATTTCCATCTACTTTTATGCATCTATTTAAAAAGCTTCTTTATCTTTTATATTCACATGGATTTATTTATTCAGTAGTCCTAATAGGGGCAAGGTTTAGAGCTGGGAGGGGTGTAACATGCTGGGCCATCGAGGCTACAAGGGAAACATGACAAGTGACTAAACACACATTATTAGATAAAAGGTTGCCCACCAGAGCCTTGGGAGCAGTGCATATTTTCCCAGAGTGGGCCTTTTGAAAAAAGATGGATGCAGTTTCATTCTATGATCTATAAACCATGGATTGGCAGTTCACATCATGCAAATGTATGAAAAGCCTGAGGGCTGCTTTTTAATGATGCTTAGGCAAAATATCTTGCTAAAGCATTTTTGTCCCTTGCCTGTGATGGGTTTAGACTGAACTCTCCGTTATCTTCCATGACCATATGAATCTGGAGTTAGTCCCCAGGAGGTTAAGCATCCTCCTGCCAATGTCCTCAGGATTGTGAAGATAGAGCCTCACATAAGCTCCGGGCATGTGATCTGCCTCTCAGTAACATTTGAAACAATGCATTCCTCTCTGAGACTTTGTTCTTCCTTTACTTTCCTCCACCTTGGCAACAGACCATAGAACCTTACATATGCAAGGCAGGTGCTATACCCTTTAGTCACCTCTCCAGCTCTTCTTCCCTTATTAAAGTATTTTAAAGTAAGACTCCCACTTTTCAAAATAGAGTTTGTTCTTCTCTTGCCTCTTTACTCAATAAGAGTATCACTTACAGATGTTTCCTGGGGCCAGAGAGAATACAGGGGGTTACGGCACTTGCTTTACATGAGGCTGACCCTGGATCAATCCCCAGCATTGCTATGAATAATCACAGAGCTATGAGTGGTCACTGAGCTCAGACGTAGGAGCAATCCCTGAGCACTGCTGAGAAGGCCAACCCCCAAATAAAATTCAGTGTGCTCTTCCCTTGGTTTCTGTTGAATTCTTCCCATCTCCATCTCTTACAAGTAGCTCCTTTTTTCTGATGTTTCAACAAATTCTTTTTTTTTCATGGATAATTGCTTGGGTGTTGTGATTTTTTTCCCCTCTCTTCTTTCTTTAGGTGATCATGTTTGACGATGTGACTTCAAATATCATCTATATGCTTATGACATCTAAATATGTAAATTTACCCCATCATCTTCTCTGAATTTTCCAGAGTAATATAAATATTTCCTTCAGATAGATACTCAGTTACCTAACAGGCATATCAAGCCCAGCAATAGAACCATAGATTCTAGTTTACTCTCTCTCTCTCTCTCTCTTAGTTTAAAAAACATAGCCACTGTGATGTATAATAGTACAGTTTCGATGTAGTGCTGCCCCTCCACACTCACTGCATGTGTCTTTATCTCCTCACCATGTCTTAGGGTCTCCTTTCCACTCCAGACCACTGATAATCTCATTTTCTATTTTTTAAATAAAAATATCATTTGGCACTCATGCTTATGAAGTGCTAATACTTTTTTTTGCTGTATACCTCTCTAACCCGAAGGGTCCAAATTAATTGATGTCGTGATGGTACCTCAAGTATAGTCCCTTAGGTCACCTCTACTCTGTATCTCACCTTTACTCCCTTCCTATTTTACTGTCATTTGGCATGTTAAGTTCTGTAGGCCAGAGCCATGAGTTTGCCATCATTGATGCTGTCACTCCCTGTCTTGTTCCTGTTGAAGACACACATGAGTATGATCATTCGGTATTTATCCTTTTTTTCTCTGTCGTATTTCACCTGCCATAATGTGCTCCAGTTCCATCCACATTGAAACGAACTGCACGATTTTATCTTTTATAGGGTTACATAGTATTCTATTGATATCTGATACTATCCATTCTTTACCCATTCTTCTATTGCTGGACATTTAGGTTATGGTGTCTAAAGTTGTCAAGTACCTGAGAATTGACTTAAAGGAGGTGAGAGACCTGTGCTTTGGAAACAATAATTTGGTGCAAAAAGGAAAAAAAACACAGGAAATATAAAATATATATATTTTATGTTTATGGATTGGAAGAATAAACATGCACTAAAATGAAACTAAATCCAATTATCACACCATATACAAAAGTCATTTCAAAGTAGATTTATGATCTCAAGATTAGATCACAGTTCATAAAATACATTGAGGAAAATATAGGAAGAAGTTGCCAGGATATGGGCCTCAGGAATGTTTTTTAATGCTTTGACTCTACTGGCAATTATAATGAAAACAAAAATAAGCAAATAGAGCTATATCAAAATTAAAAAGGTTTTATATGACAAATAAACGAGATAGATATAAAGAAGCCTCACCTTGTAACCACACAGTGCATCATCTTAGGAGCTCATATTCAAAATATATAAAATAAAAAGCTCAGCAACCAAAAAAGCAATCTATTGGTAAAAGCCTTGTTATTAAATGGGGCAAGAAGATTGAACATACATTTTTTAGAATAGAGACATATGGGCAGCCAATAAGCCTATGCATTAATGCTTATCATTTCATTATTAGGAGAATTTAAATCAAAATGAAAATAAAATATGTTATACCATGAGAAAAGCATATATAATATAAACTGAAAACTTTTGGTGGTGTGCGATGAGAAAGGAACCATCATTGACTGAGTCAAATTGTCTGCCTCTAAGAGAAAACAAAATAGACATTATTTTTCCTTTTTTTTTTTTTTTGTGGGGTGGATCATACCTTGTATTTCCTCCAGGCTCACATACTCCTGACTCTGCACTCAGCAGTCACTGCTGGCAGTGTTTAGGAGACCATATGAGGTGCCAAAGATTGAACCTGGTGTGGCCTTTTGCAAGGTAAGCACCCTACACGCACTACTATCTCTCTAGCCTGGGAGATTTCTTAACAACCCAAAATAGACTTTCAATAATACCTAGTCATCCTAATTCTTGAGTTTTATTACTCAAACACAAAGACCTTAATTTGGAAGATATGTACATGACTATATTCACTGTAGCACTGAGTACAATAGCCAGGATTGGAAACTAGCCAAATGTCCATTGACTCCCACTTTTCAAAATATAGTTTGTTCTTCTCTTCATCTCTGCCAGTTTCCTCAATAAGAGTATCACTTACCAGATTATTTACATAAAATTTAAAGAAATTTCTATGCAGAAAGCCAAATAGAAACACCAAATGCTCCCACAGAAAGTTCCTTATAGCAATGAAATGGATAATGCGCACTAAGCTCTACTACACTCGAATATTCTTCTTAATCAAAATGTGTTTAGGAGATATATGGTTGTATGGAAGAATAATAACAAATAAAGACATTTTCCTTAATTTTATTTGTTTCATATATTATGTGAACTGTCCAGCATGTCTTTTATACCTCCTTTTGCATACAGCCCCAATCTATGAAATTTCCACTAAAATACCTTACCTAAAACCACTGTCATCTTTTCACAAAACAACGCACTAGAAAAAGTGACCTAGTAAAGTTTTCCAGACTCTTGGTCAGGAGATGAGAGGTTATGATACCTGTTATTTTCTCAAAAGAAAAATTGTCTTTGTGGAGTGTGAGAAGCTGGAGTTAGATGCTGAAATCACTGAGAAGAATAATGAAAAGGGCTTTTATAACTGAGACGGCACAATGGACAGGGAAGGTTTGGAGCAAGTAGAAATAAGAGTTTCAAAAGAGCATGAGTCTTTGCTGAAGGAAAGGAACCTAGTCCAGAAGTGAAAATAAGTAGTCAAATAGCATTTACTCTCTTTTTCCTGTGCCAAAGTTTGGGAAGGAAAAGATGTTTCTTCCTTACCCAGCTGTTAGAAGACTCAAGTCACAGTTGATATGAGTAAATAGTTAATAAAGAGTTAAAATCTTGTTCTAAGAAGATTTTACTGAATAGAATTCTAGCACAACCATTACCTACATAAGATTTGAATGTAAACAGAATAGGTACATCCATTTGTTAGCAATAAAATCTTGGCAAACATATGAATTTTTTACATCTCAGTTTTCTATGAAAGGAAATTATAGAAGCACATAAAATTGGGTAATTCAGCACAGGTATTTCTTGGAGCCTTATAGGTTTTTTTTTAACCTGTAATGGGAATCTGAGAGTATTTGCTCCCTATTAAGTGAGGTAACGTACATGTGTCAATTTCAGAGCACAGTAGTTGTTCAGTAGATATTATGTGTTAATTATTAGTGCAATTAAAAATCCACTGATATTTTTCTCCCTAACATCTTTTCAGATCTCCCCAAGCAGCTGTCATAATCTCTTAGAATTTCTACAGTCATGGCACGTCTAAACAAATCTATTATATATTAAAAACTTATGCATATTTACACATATAGTTATTTTTAAATTCCTTCTGTTTAATGCATTCTGGTAATGAAAAATAACTTGAATGTGTATGCCGTATATAACAGTATGTCATCCACTATAAACATAAGACTAAATGATCTCAATACATATTGTTAGGGAAAAATCAAAATGAGAAACTCTTCTCTTCATGTTCCAAGAGAAATATTTGGTGTTTGCTATTAAGACACATTCTCATACTGTGTCCAAACTCAGTGTGGCCAATGGAAAGCATTCATGATAATCAAGGTCAGTATTGTTTTGTGTGGGCTCAAATGACATGGAATCAGTTTCTCTGTTGAACATTTAAGCTTAATTCTTAGATTCACTTTGAATCATTTTTGTTTGTGTCAGTGGAAGATAAACACAGGACTGTTTGACATCATGAGTCAATTAAACTAGCCTCTTACACCCTTTCATACTAAGGTAAGTAAGAATAGATGCAGAAACCTGGTCAAACATTGTTTCTACAGATGACACAAACTAGTTAGTTTCAGGTGCAGAAATCACGAGTCTTTAAATGGTTGTTCTACCATGATATCCCTTGATAGCTGGAGAAGATAGTGTGAGAGACAGTCTTAGACCTGCTATTTTCCCCAAATGCTAAAAATGTTTGCCTATCACAGACTATCACAGCCTGGATCATCGACAGCCACCCTGCAGCAGTTTTTTTATCAATCAGCCCAGGTATGCTGAATCAGAGACTCTCAGACATGGGGCAGAGCTGCTACTTGCTTTCCCTGTGCCTAGCTGCTCATGAGGCACCCTGGAAGCATGGCGGGTTCTAGCCCTGGCTTGCCACCCCAGCTGAGCCTCACAACAAGCCAGACCACCCTCCCCTACTCCATGGGGCCCGCCATTTTCCACATTCGGACTTCTCTCTCCTCACAACTCCACCCAGCAGACCAGACTATCACAGCCCGGCTCTGCTTTATTTAGAAGGTGACTACAACAGTATGCCACCTGCATGGCAAGCCTGGCAAGCTGCTCGTGTAGTATTTGATATGCCAAATACCAGTAACATTTATATTAGGTCATTCCCGTGACCTAATATAATTGTTTGAGCTCTTTATGTTCCTGGAGCGGGCGGATGCCTTTGGGTTCTACTAGCATGAGGCCGGGACATATGGAGATATTACTGGTGCCGCTCTAGCAAATAGATGATTAACGGGAAGATAGTGATAGTGATAGTGATAGTTTGCCAATAATCACTTGATCACTTGACTTCCGTTGATCATCAACTTGCTTGAGTAGTAGTAATTTTATACTTAGGGATTTTGTTGTAATCTTAAACAATGGGGGTAGGAATATGAATACTTTAATTTGTTTTTCCTTTTTTGTTTTCTTTTTACTTTTGGGGTCACACCTGGAGATGCTCAGGGGTTACTCCTGGCTCTGCACACAGGAATCACTCCTGGCAGTGCTCTGGGGACCATATGGGATACTGGGGATCGAACCCAGGTCAGCCGCATGCAAGTCAAACAACCTACCCACTGGACTATTACTCCAAACCCCTGGATACTTTATAATGCTGTTTTATTTACTTTTTGCATGCTTACATATCCTGCAAATGAATGCAATCATTCTATATCTGCCCATTTACTTCTAATTTCACTCAGCATGATACTGTCAAAGCCCAGCCATTTATAGGCAAATAAATTTTTGTTCTTGGAATCTCACTCTGGGGTGCTTAGGGGCCACTCTGAGTATGGTGCTTATTCTTGCTGGCACTCAGGGGACCATGTGGTATTCAGGATCAGACCCTTGGCTCCTAAATTAAAGCATGTGTTCAAACTCTTTGAGCCATCTCCCCAGTTCCAACTGATTAAGCTTATTTTAAAATTATATCACCATGATAAATACATTAAAAAGCTATTCAGGATTGAACTTCAGTCACACTGTGCTACCCATCCCTCTACCAGTGCACCCTTCCTAACACCAATGTTCCCCAAATTCCCTCCCCCACACCCAGCCTGCCTCTATGGCAGCACTTTTCTCTCTCTCTCTCTTTCTCTCTCTCTCCTCCCTCTTCTGCATATTGTGGCTTGATATATATATATATATGTGTATATATATACATACATATATAAATATATATACATACACACATATCACACTGTCTTCCCATTGTTCATCGATTTGCTCGAGTGGGCACTAGTAACATCTCCATTAGTCCTGTCACAAGCAAGAGCAACCCAAGGGCATCTACTTTCTACAGGGACAGGAGGAGCCCAAAACCATTCTTCAGGTTATGGAACTGAGGTCCCATAATAGTTACTAGTCTTTGGCATAAAAGGTAAATAAAACACGGTAGATTGCCAGGCTTTATCGTGTAGGTGGTATAGTCTCAGTAGAAGGCTCTCAACCGGAGCATTTCTGATGAAACTTAAAGGGGAAGATCAGGTTTTTCTCTTGGATGGAGCTCTGAGGAACTATGGAGTCTGGATGTTGAGAATGACTAAATGCATGATGTGTGGTTTGTTCTGGCTTCTTGCCAGGCTTACTGGTATCAGTTAAAACATGTCTATAACTGTTTACTATGTATAAATGTGAAAGAAATTGGGAAGAACCTTATGCAAAATTCAGTATCCTATAAAAATATTGTGCGGCCGCTTTTGCAGCAGCGTGCCAAGGGACATGTGGGTCTGGTGTGGGTGGGTCTCTCTCTCTTCTGGGGCAACCCCTGCATGGAGGCGGAGGAAAGGGCAGGGCCCAAAACTCCACTCTGAGTCCAGCCAGCATGGTCTCCCCCTCGCTCATGAGAGCAAACCCTTGGAGCCATGTTGAACTCGGCCAGGGGATGGCCGAGCCCCTTTCTGGGAGGTCAGCTCCATGGGTTGCTTCCACATGGGGCCGGCCAAGCAGCACAGCTGTGGGTCTGAAGTGGATGCGTCTGGATCTCTTCCAGGTTTGTAAATTATATATATATATACTAACCCCAAGTCCTCCTGGTTCCTGTTTTGCTTGGCCTGGGTACTAGTATCATACTAATTTTTTTATATCCCGCAAATGAATGCAGTCCTTCTATATCTGCCCATTTTCTTCTAATTTCACTCAGCATGATATTCTCCACAGTTACAAAGATGTTCATGTTTGGGTTTAAGTCATACGTGTTCCAGTACCCATCCCTCCACTAGTGTCCATTTCACATTACCAATGCCCCATGATAACCTCCCCCTTCCCCCAGGCTGCCTCTGTGGCAGGCACATTCCCTCTTCTCTCTCTCTCTCTCTCCCCCCCCCCCCCTCTCCCTCTCTCTCTCTCTTTCCCTTCTCTTACACATTGTGGCTTGCTAAACATACATTTTGAGGTTATCATGTATATCCCTTTGCCAACATTCAATGCTCAGTTCTAGGCTGGTATCATCATTTCCAACAATTATTATTAAACTGTTCCTTTATCTGTCCAACCTAATTTCTAACTCCACACACTTTTGGTAGATTCCACTCACTGACTAGACCTGTGATCCATGTTTTGTCTTTAGCCTGTTTCTTTTGCCATGTAGAAACTCTTCATAATTTTGCCCCTTTATCAAAGATTAGAATATGTGTCCGAATATTCAACTCTATTATATATGTCTACAGGTGTGATTTTACTCTAGTTTCATGCAATTTTAATTACTATTACTTTGTAGTACAGTTTGAACATGGGGAAGACAATGCATTCCATCACCGCAAGGCCCACCCCCCCCCCGGGCTATCGCCCGCCCCATCTTCTTTTTCTTAAAGATTGCTTTAGGTATTCATGGGGAGGTTATTGTTCCATATGATTTTCAGGAGTATTTGGTTAATTTCATTGAAATATGTTATGGGTATCCTTATAGGGATTGCATTGAACCTATATAATGCTTTAGGGATTATTGCCATTTTGACAATGTTGATTCTCCCAATCCATGAGTGGGGATGTGTTTCAAGTTCCTCATGTCCTATTTTATTGAATCAGTCAACTGATTTAATTTTAAGAGAATAAAGAATTACTAGGCATGAGAACATTATTACACTTAAATATTTGATATTAGGGGCTGGAGCAATAGCTCAGCTGGTAGGGCATTTGCCTTGCATGCGGCCGACCCATGCTGGCCATGGTTCGATCCTCGGTATCCCCATATGGTCGCCCGAGCACCGCCAGGAGTAATTCCTGAGTGCAGAGCCAGGATAAACCCCTGAGCATTGCCGGGTGTGACCCAAAAAAAAAAAAATTGATAGTGCTTCCTTTAAAATAGTGACAAACTCTAAAGTGATGTTTCACATATAGAGAGCCATTGTGTTTATATCTTGACAGCGAACCACAGACTGATGCTGGAATATTATTGAGTCATATTTTTTGGAGGGAAGTGGTTTGTTTTGGTTTTGGTCACTCTTGTTGTTACTCAGGTTATAGTCTGAGTATATTGCTAGTCCTTCATAATTGGAGGTGCTTGGGATCCCATGTGGTGCTGAAAATTGAACTCAGGTCTTCTTTATGAAAATAATGTATAGTAACTATTTGAATTATGTCCCTAGTAGGCATGTGATTCTTATATATTGTGATCTGGATATTAGCAATAGTTAGTTAGCATGACTGGGTCAGGAGAAGGGAGATTATGTGACATAGTACTATATATTGGATATACTATTTTGTATAACAAAATAGCTCCTGATACAGTCCTGATATTTGTGACTCTTTTTTTCCTTGAAGTCTATTTCTACTGGGCAGAGTCTCTTGGATGCACTGAAAGCACTTACGATCACTTACCAAAATCAGCTCTTACCTTTTTTAAGTTTGCAGCCCACTAGAAATTAACTATATCCCTAGGGGCTTAAGAGAAGTGCATTAAACGATCTTGTGTCTCAGAGGAGTAGAAATATGACACTTAAACAAGTGCCTATTCTGCTGAATGCATTTTGATATTGCAGTTTGGTAAGTTATCTAGATGCTTGTTATTCATAATCATCATGTAAATGACACTAGGAGATTAGCAGAACCATAATAAATATATACTATCCTATTTTATTTTAAAGCAGGCTATTGAATATTAACTTCTCATTGGTTAATCAAGATACATTTTTGTTTCTATGAGTAACTATTCTCACTAGCAGGTTCTTTAGACCACATAATTGAATAAAGTTATAGTCATTCTCTAGGCTAGCTGCTTAAATATAACAATTGTTTACAAAATATTCAAAGTGTCTAAGAAATGGTATTATGGGATTGCATATTACTGATATCATCTCAGAGTATATACAAAATGCATTTACCTTAAGTGGAACCATAACACTATAATATCTGATTGTTTGCCATGTAGTGCCATGTAATTTTTAGATAATGGTGTTTGAGAAGACTATTTTTAACATTTACAGTTTCATACCTCTTCAAAATGTGTATTACTACACCCAACATATCACCCAATGCTAATATCCCTTTACCCCTGTAAAATTGGCAAGTGCTATATTTTAAGGCAAGGTTGCTTTAATAGATCTGGTCTATCTTAATGTAAATTGTGGTATAAGAGTTAAGCAGTTGAAAGACAAGCTCACTTGCAGTCTGAGTGGTTCAGACTGTGATTTTTTAAATAACTTTAGAGGATAATATAAGAAATAGAGAAATAGATAAGGAAAGTAAGAATAGGGGGACTAGAAGTAACAAGGCCAGGAGTTAGGGTCCTTTGACACATCAGTGGGATAGAGCTGTGGTATATGTATATTCCACACCAGAGACCATATCAGCAAAGGACTAGAGTCACCAATTCTGCAAGATGGACACTAATCACAATAATTAAACCTTAGAAAGGTTGTTATGGATTCAAGATGGAATGGAAGGGATCCTGGGAAGATTGGAACAGGGGAACTGACACTGATAGTGGGATTTGACTGCAATATTGCATGCCTGGTACTCTGTTATTAACAGTACGATAAATAATGACATCTAAATAAAATTTTGGGAGAGCACTCAATATAAAGTAGAGCCCATATGCTTTAGGTTCTGGAAATCCCCTTACAGAGGAAATAAAAAGAGATTCTATCTCAGAAATCGAGCAAATAAAGAATTTTATTATTTGAAAATAATGCACATTTTATAACAATTCAAATTAGAAACCAACTATCTAAAAAGTTAAAGTTTTGTTTGTGTCTATGCCACAAACAAAATAGCGTATGGGATCTTTTGGGAAAAAGCATTTTGTTTTCAGAAATAAACGAGACACTTAACTAGCTAATATGAGAGAAACTAAGTTCAGTCCTTCACCCGTTCTGTCATTTCTGTCCTTACAAATTCATATATATTTTGGCTTTATATGTCATAGTTTTTCTTAAACGTTTTCCGCTTTATTTAATTACCATGATCCATGGCTTACAAAGTTTTCGTGATTTTTTACAGGCATTTAATATTCCACCTATCCTACCACCACTGTCACCTTTCCTCCACCGTTGTCGTGTTTTTCTCAGTCACTCCTCAAGCCTGCTCCCAAGCAGGCTCATAATAATGTTTTTTATACTGCTTGTTATCACTATGTGTATAACAGAAAAATTTTAAAAATTCCATAGAAGAAAATCTGTGGAAAATGTTGCATCTTACCAGGGGTACATTAAGTCCTTGTCTGAGGATTTACTAAGCTGTTGTTGCAAGTTAAGCCTTCTGTGTTACCATTTCTATTAGTCGAGATTGGTTGGTTACATCCTATCCAGTTAGCTCTGCTACTGCTGAGATGTCACTGTTGGAGTTTGGAGATGTGACTCCAGAAAATTCAGAATATTTGACTAGGTATTCTGGCTGGAGGCAAGGCAACAGCTTTGGGGCATTGGAGCAGCTTCTGGGGCTTTGTTTGGGCAGGAGCTGGCCCACCTCCCTTCTAAGATCGACCTGGATGTCTCATCTTGGAACAGGCGTGCAAAAAATTCTTTGTGGTCATTTGGTCTTTTTCTAGATTTACTTACAAGTCTCTGGAACAGGCCAACATATTGGTTTACATGTAGTGGCAGTGAGATGTGGGTGTGGCTGTCAGTAGTAAATATAAAGAGATGGTAATAGGCATTTCAGTTCCTTTACAAAAAATATTTCAGTATGGTTTATTTAAATTTATTAATAAATAGAAAGAGTTTTTAAAAATCTCAAGGGACCGGAGCAATAATTCAGAGCATAGGGCATTTGCCTTACATGTGGCCAACCCAGTTCAATCCATGGCATCCCATATGGTCTCCTAAGCACTGCCAGGAGTAATTCCTGAGTAGAGAGCCAGGAGTAATCCCTGAGCATAGTTGGGTATGATTCCCCCCCCCCAAAATCACAAGGAAATGGAAACAATAGATAGAGATGATGGTTTTTATGTGGTTCTATTTTTGTTTATTGTGGGGGGCATCACCAGCATTTTCAGGTGCTAACAGAACCACATCCAGCATAGAAAAAGAGGCCCTAAGTTTCATAGGTAAATATTAAGAGATCAAGCAGTAATGGCATTGCAAACAAGGCCTCTTGTAACTCACGTTTGTACCCAGGCCCTTGAGCTATCTCCAGTGACCTAGGGATTAGGATTATTGCTGCATTTGTGTCTCCTTGATTAACTAAGAAGCTTCAAAGTTTTCTCATTTTGTCATGGAATGGTGCACTCCTCAAGTCCCATGTGCTCTTGTAATAATGAAACTTAGAAGAGCTAATTTCTAGTTTATGGTCTAGAGCTCTCATGTCACCATTACTCATTTAAAAGGAAACAAAAATAAGCTGATACATATCAATACTGACTACCATATTTTAAGTTCTCAGTAGAATTCTCAGTTTTCGGTAGTGGCTATCCCACCAGATCTGAAACTTTTAGGGGTAAATTTTAATTAATAAGAAAGTAAGGTGCTTTATCTGCAGTCCTAAGCACCCAGAGATCCTATCTGGAGAAATAGCAGGTAACATTAAAATGGGAAATTGTGCTTTTAAATATTTTCTTTGTTATGTTGAGCAGCCCAGGTCTGGCTTTTAGCTGAATATAAAAGCGCAATGTTTATTAAACAGACAGATGCTGGCTTCCATAGAGCAGAAGCTGGGAATATATAATTTCTTCTACTGTAACATTTCCTGTCTCGGAATGGAATTTTCCCATTAAGTCAGATATTGAATGGAAATGAGTAGCATTCATCAAAGTTCAAATTACACAAAGTGCAAGTCAAAGGAAAAGAAAACATGTCTATAGCAGTTACTTTTGTTGCACTTCAAGATCAATTTCAAATTAAGAACAATTCATAAGTGAGCAGACACGATGCTTTTCATAATGACCTGCTCGCTGTGATGATGCTTATCAAGTTTATATAGTGACATGCTCTGTAGTCTCTCATTACATTCGTTATCTGGAAAACGGGTGTGTTCTTGGCAATATGTGGATGAATTCTTGACATGGTTTAGGCTTAGCAGAAGTACCAACAGCTAACCTTTATTCTGCAAAGAATAGAGCCTCACTGCTCTTTGCCAGTAAGATTAAGATTGGGGATTTTAACTCATTAAAAAAAAGAGAGAGATTATATTAGAAAGAGGCATCCTGGAATCTCACACATATAAGGGCTTTGTGCATCTGCTTCTCTTGCAATTAAAATCTTGAATGTGACAGGTACTTGTGACTCAGGGCAATGTCTGCACTTCTCTGAGCTGCCTTGCACACTTGAGGAAATATGGAGGAAATGACACTAAATAAATAAATATGATCACCCAAGTTTCTTTCGAGTCTGGCTGCTTTTAGATCCATCCAACTCGCATCTGTTGTCCAAGCCTGGCAGATTGACAGAATGGTGAAGTGTATGGCTTCCAGCTAGACTGCCTGGTGTGATGCTTAGATTTTCTGCTTAATTAGTAATGCAATCCAGTAGGAGACACTTAACCTACCTGTGCCATACTTTGAAAAGTGAGGATAATAATTGTGTTGGCCGCTCTGGATTGTTTTTACAGGGTAAAGGGTATGTAAATGCTCACAGAGCTGCCGGTATATAGCAAATGGCACTACTGAATATCTGTCTACTCTGGAATTCTATTAAAGATTACCCTGGGCATCCTTGTGGCTTCTGACAGAATTTGAACTTCTTAACCTCCCACACTTGGTTTTATAGTTATAGTTGAAGCCTAACTAGAACTGCCCCATCCTCATTTCTTACCCCAGACTGCAAAAAAATAAAAGTAAATGTGTTTTAGTCAAACTAGAGTGTTTCAAGTCTTTCTGTTAAAAGTGTGGATTTCTATAGATCACCTGCAAAGTCAAAGCTGACCTCTAATGCTTAGCAGTTTCTTGACCTTGGAAGTTGCTTAAAATTCTGACTTGGAGGTGGAATAAAGTCCTTGGCATATTGCTTATACTTAGTATGTTCTTATTTGTCAATCCCTGACTTTGAGTGAAATATTCTTCTCTTCAATTTTATTTGACTTTTGCTTCTCCTTCAAAAATGCTGTTTGGGTTTCACTTTTCCACAATTTGCCTTCACCCTGCTCTGCATTCCTGCATATCACTTTCTGTCTTGGCACTTACCACGGGAACTGTAATTGCTAATTTGCTTAATCCATCACCTACACAGTCCTGGGATAGAAGACAGCATGTCCTTGTCATCTCGTGTCCTTAAATCTAAATACATAGGAGTTATTTTAGTAAATGTTTGTTGAGGAAAATATGCAATAAAACAGTTGTGGAAATTAAGCAAAATAAATTATGGTGACTTTCTGGCATTTGGATCAAATAAATACTAATTTATTTTCCCTTAAATTGACTTTTTATGTATGAGTCACATGGGGAAAGGGTTTTGGGCTTTACTGGGAAAATAAGAAAGTCGATAAACAATTATCCTGTACAAAGCACAAGTATTCTCCATTGGTTCTCTATCAGAATGCCTTTTCTGGGGATGGAGGGGCTGATTTAGTTATTACTCCTGGAGCTCTGCTCTAGGATCACTCTTAGCCATGCTCAGGGACAATAGGTTTTGCAGGGGATCAAACCTGTGCTGGGAGCCTGGAAGGCAAGTGCTTTACATTGTAATATATCTTCAGTTGTAAAATGCGTATTTTGACATTAGAATAGTGAGAAGTGGTTGCCTACAAGATTGGTGTATGGTCACTATATCACTTGACATCCCGTTATTCATCGATTTGCTCGAGCGGGCGCCAGTAACATTTCTATTTGACCCTATCACGTGCCAGTGTAGTCCAATGACATCTGGTTGCTTCAAGAATAGGAAGAGCCTCAAACCTTTCATTCAGGGTCTTGAGGAAGAAGTCTGACCATCTTGTAGGTGGGCGGCCATGTGATCTTTTGACATCCCGTGGAAAGAAGAAAGTGTCTTTCTTCTTTAGTAAAAGGATATTGGGAGCAATAGAAACAGTATATTCTAAATAATTACGTCCATTTTCCCATAAGCCCAATCCTAAAGCACAAATCATAGCTAGCTCTTTAAAAATCTATAAGCCTGGCAAGTGGTCTAAGAGCTTAGCACCACTGATCTAATTTTCATCAAAGAAGTTCACTATAAAGAAGCATAATTAACACACCCATTTAAAAAAATTTTTTATTATACCACCATGAGAAATACAGTTACAAAAGTGTTCAGATTTGGGTTTCAGTCATACAGTGTTTGAGCACCCATCCCTCCACCAGTGCCCATTTCCCTCCACCAATGTCCCATGATTTCTCACCCTCCCCCCCAGCCTGCATCTATGGCAGGCAATTTTCACTTCTCTCTCTCTCTCTCTCTCTTCCTTCTTTTACACACTGTGGCTTGCTATACATACAGTTAGAGGTTATCATGTATATCCTTTTACCTACTTTCAATGCCCAGTTCTACACTGATATTATTATTTATAATAATTATTAGTACACTGTTCCTTTCTCCTTGCCTAATCTCTGACCCCTACACATTTGCTGTAGGTTCTACCCACTGACAAAACCTCCTGATTCATATTTTGTCTGGCCTTGGATATTGATATCATGCTATTTTTTATATCCCGTGAATAAATGCAGTCATTGTATATCTGTCTTTTTCCTTCTGGCTAATTTCACTCAGCATGATCCTCTCCATGTCCATCCGTTTATAGGCAAATTTCATAACTTTGTTTTCCCAACAGCTGCATAGTATTCCATTGCATAGATGTGATACAGTTTCTGTATCCAGTTATAAGTTCTCGGGCACTCTGGTTGTTTCCAGATTCTGGCTATTGGGAATAGTGCACTATGAACATAAAAGTGCAGATGGAAACACACCCATCTTATGCCAGAGGGAAATGAGGCTAAGAAAGGAGTGACTAAGGTAATTAGAGAAGGAGTTTAGACCAGGAATGAGCCTGAATGAGAAGAGATTTTTTTGTAATTCTGGAGTTGTCAAGTTGTACATATTTACATTGTTAAACTTAGAGCATGCTGCTTGATAAATTCATGGGACATAGGGGATAGAGGATGCTACTCTTGCCTTGAGTGAACTATACATGAAACAGACTTTGGGGATTTGAGTGGGGTTTATATGAATGCTAAGTGAAGAGAGAAGCGCCTCAAAGGAATCTGAGGATTTAGAAAATTTGGTTTCCGTTCACTGAAGTTCTAGGAGTCTTAGCAAAATCTTTATGCTAGAAAAGATTAGGAGGAGGGAAGAGTTAAGCACATCTATCATGATGTTTGAAGTAAACCAGAGGAAGAGAATGGTTCATTTTGACAGCCAGAGATCAGAGTAGACAGAGCTGCTTGGATTAACCTCAGACTTCTGATAAAGGTAGAATTATCTCTGTAAACACTGAATTATTGGATGTTGATGAGTTACAAACTCTAGTGTTTTCTCACCACACACAGGTGCTGAGAAAACAAAATGAGGAAAATGAAACAAAAGAGGATCATGTTTCTTTTTGTCACTTGTCATTCCTTTGTTTGCTAGTTGTTAACTACTGCGGATTTTTCATTTGCTGCCTGCCCATTTGGAACCTGAAACTTTTCTGTAAGAAAATTAGAGTATTCTCTTCTCTGGGTCACAGGGACAGGCTCAGGAATTAACATGATTTCTGCTTCTCTTTTTCTTTTTTAGTTCTTGAGTGTTTATGGTGGAGGTGGGTGAGTCACACCTGCTAGTGCTTTGGGACTTCTGGTTTCTGGTTTCAGGAGACCATGTGAGGTATTGACATTGAACTCCACATGTTTTCTAAGCAGGTTCCCCACTTCCCTTTGTTCCCTAAGTAAGGCTCTAACCTGAGTTTCTGTTTTCTGATAAGAAAGGGAATCTAAAAGGTTAGGATTTGCAGCAGTTGTCTTCATTTTGTCTTCAAAACAAAATCTCTGAGTTGGACAGTTGAATCAGACACAGAAGAGAAAGGGGGAGGAAACTCTCACCTAATAGTGTGGCTACAGCTTCTGTAGTAAGCTGACCCCCCAACAGAACCATTTGTAGTTTGTCTTTTCTTTTGTTTTATTTTTTTAATTACAACATTTTGTAGTTTTATAATTCTACTGGTATGGAGTCTCAGCTTTTTTTTGTGAAGAAAAATAGACTCTATTAGAAAGTGAAAATACTTGTTGGGGAGTCAAGATAATATGAACTAGGATGACAAGATTCTTTTTATTAAGAAAAAAGAAAAGAACTGTTTATATGAAAGAATAAGTAGCATTCTTAACTGCAAACTTACACATGCTTTTCCTCAGGCATGTTTAACTTTTTATCAGTCTCAGGATTCTTCCATGATATTTTTATTTTCTATATTCTCATGTATAAGCTCATGTGCAGACGTTGGTAGATATTTTTCTTCTCTTATGTATTCTTGAGCCTTCTGTTCAGGGCAATCAAACAGCTATCACCTCACATCTCTCATACCATCCTCAAAAACTGCAGGGCTCTTTTGCTCCTGGCTGTTGGAATTAAAAGACTATTTCTCTCTCTCTTTTAGAGGGATGCTGTCTTGACTCCTTACCAGCTTGCCAGCTGGATTTCAAGGCCACTGCCTAATTGCCCTGATTAGTAGGGGAACGTTGTCATATTTGACTGGCTGATAGGAATTAGAAAGCAAATAAACTCAAAAGACTTACCCGATGGGTAAGATTAAACCAAGACTTCAAGTTCAGATAACTTCATAAGCGATTATCTTGAGCATAACAGTATTGCTTGACATGAACAGACTGAATATCGGCAAGACAGAGTGAAACAGAAATTCCCCATCTCTTTCACATTGCAATAGATTGTTGCTGGGCACAAGAGCATAAAGAAATAAGCCTGTTCACGGAAGGTGACCTGGTGGGACCGAGGGCATCAGTAGCTCAGTGCACCTTCCTCAGTTCCTGACTGGTTGGGGACTCCTGAATCTGAAAATCGTTGGCACTTGTGAATGGAATGCTTTATAGAGTTTCATTTCTCATTTTTTAGTTAGTTTGACTCCTGAGGCTTCATCTTACCTGACATCAACTTGTTGTCTTGCATTGTTGAAATGTGGATCCCCCAAAAGAATCAGATTGTAATTTTATGCATTAGTTTAGGTTGTAGGGTGAGCCTGTTCAAATCAAGCCAGAAACACTCTTGGGATCTGAATTTCATATTGCAGAAGGGGAACTTTTCAAATAAGAAGGTTAGAAGAATGATAAAAAAAACCTTAAGTCTTAGAGTAAGATTTTTTAAATAGTTGCTGATCACTTGAACATGTTATTGTTTTTATTCTAAACTTTTTCCATCTATCTCTTGGTCTTTCTGAAATTTGAATGTATAACTGATAGCAGGGAAATTATCTTAGTCTTTTCTTAACTATTTCACAGTTGACAGAATTAAAGAAAAATATGTCTATTAAAGGAAATCAGCTATCTCTTTGGTTAAGGATAAGTCTATAAAAGGAATTCATTCATATATGGAAAAATAGTCATTTTAGAGCTAAAATTTAAGGATCAACTTTCCTATTTTTAGGTTAAAATAACCCAGGGGTAGGATATGTCTATAACCTCTCAATGACCGCATGAGGCTGAAATCCCATGTCTTTAAATATTGAAAACCTCTTTTAGGATTCCATGATACCTTCCATTACTTTTTAATTTTGTTTTACAGCTATTTCTATATACTGCTGTATGTACTTAAGTTATAGTCATAGTGATAATGGATTTACATAGCGGTTTGCCTCTTACAAAAATAATTTTCACCCATGTTTTCTGTGTACCTCAGAATAATCTTTAAGGGAGACAGTAGATATTATTTTCCACTGTTATACAGTTTTTAGCTACGGCCGCTGGCAGTCTGTGAGCGGGGGATCCTTTCGCAGTCCCTTCACCTTCTCCTGCCTTGAAACCTGACAAGTTTTAGCCATGCGTGAGTGCATCTCCATCCACGTTGGCCAGGCTGGTGTCCAGATTTGCAATGCCTGCTGGGAGCTCCACTGCCTGGAACACGGCATCCAGCCTGACGGCCAGATGCCCAGCAACAAGACCATCGGGGGCAGGGACAAATCCTTCAACACCTTCTTCAGTGAGACCGGCACTGGCAAACATGTGCCCCGAGCAGTGTTTGTAGACCTGGAGCCCACAGTAATTGATGAAGTTCGCACGGGCACCTACTGCCAGCTCTTCCACCCTGAGCAGCTCATCACAGGCAAGAAAGATGCCATCAATAACTACGCCCGGGCACTACACCATTGGCAAGTAGATCATTGACCTCGTGTTGGAACGGATTCGAAACTGACTAACCAGTGCACCGGGCTCCAAGGCTTCTTGGTGTTCCATAGCTTTGGTGAGGGCACTGGGTCTGGGTCACCTCCCTGCTGATGGAACATCTCTCGGTCGAGAGGTCCAAGCTTGGACTTGGCAAGAAGTCCAAGCTCGAGTACTCCATTTATCCAGCCCCCAGGTTTCCACTGCCATGGTTGAGCCCTATAACTCCATCCTTGCCACCCATACCACCCTGGAGCACTCTGACTGTGCCTTCATGGTGAAGAATGACGCCATCTATGACATCTGTTGTAGAAACCTTGATATTGAGCGCCCAACCTACACCAACCTGAACCGCCTTTATTAGCCAGATCGTGTCCTCTATCACTGCTTCCCTCCGATTTGACGGGACCCTGAATATTGATCTGACAGAATTCCAGATCAACCTGGTGCCCTACCCCGAATCCACTTCCCTCTGGCCACATACGCCCCTGTCATCTCTACCGAGAAAACCTACCATGAGCAGCTTTCTGTCACAGAGATCACCAACGCATGCTTTGAGCCGGCCAACCAAATGGTGAAGTGCGACCCTCGCCACGGTAAATACATGGCTTGCTGCCTCCTGTACCGTGGTGACATGGTTCCCAAAGATGTCATTGCTGCCATTGCCACCATCAAGACCAAGCGCAGCATCCAGTTTGTGGACTGGTGCCCCACTGGCTTCAAAGTTGGGATTAATTACCAGTTGCCCACTGTGGTTCCTGGTGGGGACCTGGCCAAAGTCCAGTGAGCTGTGTGCATGCTGAGCAACACCACAGCCGTGGCTGAGGCCTGGGCCTGCCTGGACCACAAGTTTGACCTGATGTATGCCAAGCGCCGCCTTTGTTCACTGATATGTGGGTGAGAGCATGGAGGAGGGTGAGTTCTCTGAGGCCCGTAAGGACATGGCCGCCCTGGAGACGGACTATGAAGAGGTCAGTCCATCTTGGATTCTCTTACTCCTTGTCCGTAGGGTGAGGAGGAGGAAGGGGAGGAGTACTAGTTCTCGTCCTGCACGCGGCTTTTACATCCTCAACTCCAGCTTTGTTGAGCTGACTGGGGCTTGTTTTGAGTGAATTGTGTCCTCTTGTAGGTACAAGTTTTTATCCCCATCAAGTTCCTCAATAAATGGATTTTTAAATGTTCAGTTTTTTGTGCTTTTCCTAATAGGCTTTTCCATTTCAAGAGAAAATGCTTCCTGGGTAAAATGCAGGCACCCGCTTTGCTAGCATCTCCTGTTGGGGAACGGGAGGAAACACCCAGGTTCTGACGTTGGACTTAATTACTTTAGCCAGTTTTAACTAATTTTGGGGGCGATATGGCAGGTAAGGTTTATGTTTTTATTTCTATTTATGTATTTATTTATTATTTGCTATTTTGGGTCACAGACATGGGGTAGAGCTGCTACCTTGCTCTCCCTGTGCCCACCCGCTCATGAGGCACCCAGGAGGGATGGTGGTTTCTAGCCCTGGCCCGCCACCCCAGAAGAGCCTCACAACAAGCCAAACTCCACCCAGCAGACCAGCCTATCACAGCCCAGTTTGCTCACGTGGCTGCAAGCGGCAGCGTGGTTCATCAATAAATGCTGGATTTAGAGATGACTACAAGAGTATGCTACCTGCACGGCAGAGCCTGCCAAGCTACCCGTGTCGATATTTGATATGCCAAATACCAGTAACAATTATTGACCTCATTCCCATGACCTGATGGAATGGTTTGAGGCTCTTTATGTTCCTGGAGCAAGCAGGTGCCCTTATGCTCTACTTGCATGAGACAGGACATATGGAGATGTAACTGGTGCCCGCTCAAGCAAATTGATGATGAATGGGAAGACAGTGATACAGTGATACAGTTTTCAGATGAAACTGAATGCAAAGAACAGAACAAATTCAGTATCACAGTGGAAATATACTAGAATGCAGAGTCAAATGCAGATTCTCTGAATATATGATCTATACTTCCCATTGATCATAAAGATAACTCTGTCCTATGTCTGCCAAATTGATGTGCTTTTGAATGTGAAAGAGGTAGCTATTACTGACATCAGTACTAAAGCAGACATTAAACAATGTGGTCATCTTTTTAGTTTATTTTTGTATAAATGAAAAATGTCAAATATTTAAAAGTAGAGTAGTTATGGTAAAAAGAAAAGAAAAAACCTGTCATAAAACTGCAGTGAGTAAATAAAGGCCATTGCATTATTTGGTGAAAACACTCTGATTTTTTTTGTGAGGTAAAAAAAAGTCTTTTTCCCTGGAAAAGTAGTTGTCCTTTTTCTGCACTGCCTGGACATTAGAGTCTGCCCTTATGTTATAAGGCAAATATGTTTGTCTGCTGGTATTTGCTACAGAGAATGACAATATTGCTTGGAAACATAAAGGGTGGGCCACTGTCTAGGTTTTAGTTTGGAGATGGATATTTAAGAAGGCTTGAACAGTTCATTTAAAGCTAAAAGATGAGGATAAAAAGAATAGTCATTAGTGGCATAAACAAGCCTAGAGGTTTGCAGAGGCCATGTGAGGGACAGGAGAGGTCTGTGTTCCAAAAAGACATGCAGGCCAATCGCAAGAAAGAGCATTGTATGCCTGGAGGTTCTCCTTTGCCCTCTCCCAATCAACTACCAAGGTTAGCTAGGGAATTGATCTACACAGAGAATTCATTTTTATAGCACCAGGCAATGAAAATAATAAATGTGTCTTTGCGCAGTCAGCATATGTTAAATATAAAACTAATTTCAGGACTAAATAGAATACTAGATGGTACCTGAAGAAAATGTAACGATGGGGAAAAAGTCATTTTCTTCCTGCCCAAGAAATTAGATTATGGAAATTGCACCATCAAAATGAATTAATAGATGACTTAAGAACACTCAGTGCCCAGCAAACAAATACATAAATTAAATGTTTGGAGTGAGGTTAATGTTAACGTACATGGGCAGAGAGGGAGCTTTGAAATTCGACAACAGGAGAGCCACCAAATGCTCAAGGCAGCTGGAATCTTTAGAAAGGCCTGGAAGTTTTTCGTTACCCACCAATTCTTTTCAAGTGTCTCTAGACAGGCCTTTGGCTTACTCCTTGGCTGTAACGGTGACAGGTGCTGACGGGTAATCAGTGTTGACAAGTCCAGCAAAGAAAATCGAGTTCTCTGACCAGTGAGTTTCTTCTCTGCCATTAAGTGGTGTTTCACTGTTCCTTCTTTTCACAGCACATTTCATGGCTGTTTGGAAAAGAGCCCAACTTGTGCTGAAATGGCCACTGAAAGCAGGGGAATGGGGAGGGACAGGGAAAATGGGGGGCAGCTCAGGGAATGCTTGACAGCAGCCGAGCTGGTCCCACAGCCTTCACACTTTCATGGAATCGCTTTCGAGATGCATGCTTTTTCACTTTCTTTATATGGAAGGGAAGAGAGGGAATGTTCATTATTGGAAATGACCGACAAACTGCACAGGGATGAGCTAATCTGCAGAGAAAATGTAGTCTCCAGAATTAAACATTAGAGCCCTCTGAATTATCTTGAGGCCTTTCATAGAACCCATGAGAATATTCCTCAGCAGTAGGAGACTGGTCTTACTCTGTCTTCCCTCCCTACTCCAACCCTTCATCCCTGGCAGTTAGCCAGGGTTCACATGGATCTTGGCTGCCCACAGAAGCTGAATTCACCTTAAATTTGTTAATAACTGGAGCTTTTCAGACTTTGTTTTTCCACAGGAAATAGTTGTTCTTTAAGTGGTTGAGAACAGAGAAACTCTCCTTTGGAAACCCTCAGGATATGTTGTACAGCAAATAGGCTTTTCTGCTTGGATCATCTACTACAGAAGTAACAACTAAGCTCAAAGTTGCCTAGCTAAATACCTTTGTGAACTAGATTTAGAGGGAGAATCAGAATGCAATTTGACAAGATTACTTCCAGACAAACATCTGGGGCTGGGGAGAAGGGGGGGTGGTGAGGGAAAGAAATGCCTTTCCTGTAGCTGGAAACTGGAAATGAAGATGTGTTGTTAAAGAAGTTGCGGCTCATGTTTGTTTGGTAATCAGCCTGCAGTCTACTCTCCGTTCACATTTCCTGACACAGTCTGATTGTTGTGTTTGCTGATTGCAGATGATACCCTTTCTATTTCTATATTAGTTCACAAAAATATGCTTACGGAATGAAATTTGAAACATACCATTTCCATCTCAAAAAGAGGTCTTCCATAGGCCCAGGGAGACTGCTCTAAAGCCTGGAGTGCATGCTTTGCATGCAGGATGCCCGGGATTGATTCCTGGTACCACCCAGTCCCTGAGCATCTCCAGGGTGAACTCTGAGCATTGAATAGAGTGTAGCCCTGAGCACGAGGGTCTCCTACCCTCAGAAACACTTCTTATGTTTTTGTGCTCTCTGAATGGCAATTGCAAGAACCATCCTTATTTATGACACTTATTTTTCCAATGATGTTTTGCTTTCTGTCTGTAGTGTTTGAGTTTTACGTATGAGCAGTCATTCCGCAATTTGAATTTTTCTTTATAGGTAATCAAAAATAGACACATGGACTGTGTGACTCAGCTTGAGCAGAGACTTGCTGTATCAAGTGACTTGATTTTTGCTCTGTGCAATTACAGTCCGAACCGATAACTGCTGATCGAGTCAGAAGCTCAATAGAAAACAAATCCCACAGGGTTGCCCTTAGCAGAAACAATTAAGATCTGGAAAACAGATTTTCTGTTGACACTACTGACATTGATAGGTTTCTTTCAAAGATAACCTCACCCTTCTCTTTGACTTAAAGCCCCAAGTGACTTAGCATCATCATCACATATTGCATGGCCAGCTTGGAATATATTTATATAGCTCATCTTGATTTCAGGTTGAGACCAAGTGTATTAATGCTACCAAACTGCAGATGACTGAAACTGATGGCTTTATTAGAAAAGTTGAGCCTGAAGCCAAACTGAGTCCGGCTGCTATCCTCATTGACTGTCTCAACAAAGGCCTCTTGCTCCAGGCTATGGTTTCAAACTTAGAGGAAAGAACTATGTGTGTCAAAGCTATTACAGTATAGCAAAATAAGTAAGTAGGGAAGTATCCAAACACAGGCTCTCCCATAAGTAGACTAAGATAAAAGTATTTGCATTAATAAATTCCATTTGGGTTCTACACATGAAATACTAGTAGGATCATGTTCTTGTCAGGTAAGAGATGGAAGATGTCATATAGGCTGCTTTTGTATAGTCGTGTGCAATAGGATCTTTGTTCTTTCTTAAATTCACTTGGGTCTGTAGCAGTAGTACAGAAGGAGGGATGCTTAACTTATGTGCAGCTGATCTCTGGCATCCCATGAGGTTCTCTGAATCCACTATGAGTGATCCCTGAGCACAGAACCAGTAGTAAGTCCTGAGCATTACCAGTTGTGATCCCAAAACTTTAAAAAAAAAGTACTAAAAAAATCCCTCTTCCTTTTCTCTGTATTTAATTTGATTTTGATGAATGAGGGACACACTCAGACTTTGCCAGGGGCCCTGGCCAACAGCCCCTGGCTCTAATGAGGGAGACCTAGATCTTGCAGGACTTCATCCCTGCGAAAAAGGAGAGGGAAAGACTTGGGAGAAGCTTCTGCCTTGCTCCTGCTGAGGAAGGAAAGACCCAACGTGGGGGGAGAGGGGAATGTGTTTGGAGAGCAGTTCCCATTTACTGAGCATAGCTCAGGCCTTTTATACAAAATTTTCTGGGTAGAAGGGTACAAAGCACAAAAAGCATCCTGAGCTATTGCAACAAAGTATTCAGAAAGCTTGGCACACATCCTGTCTTGTAAACAGGTGTTTTTTTTTTCTTTTGTGGATGTAAACATTTGGCTTTCAGAAGGCTTATTACCTTGGAAACAGAGCCCACTTCTGAGTTCCGCCTCTAGGGCCTTAAGGTGGGAAAGACTCAGGTCCTAAGACTAACTGCTTAGTGCCCAACAGACTTGATTGTGTTGCTTATACATTTTTCGTTGTGGTGTTTCTCCTTGTACTGGCAAAGTCAGATGTGGCGATCAATTGCTAAAGGTAACCCCACGGTTAACATACTCAGGGAATATATCATCATTTGTAGATAGCAGGTCCTCAGAAAAATTGACTTTGTAGCACCAATCTTTTTAGCTTCCGCCCCTGCTCAGAGATATAGATGCATTTTATCCGGAACCCAAACATTGTGTTGGGAAACAGTAAAGCATAAGGGGATGTGAGACAGGCACCAAATGTATTACCGCAAGAAGATGCTAGACTAGGACTATTCCAAGTTCTAAAGTGGCGCCCAATGACAATTAATATACAATTTTAAATAGACATGTCAGATTATTAAGTGAAGGCTTTTAAATAATTATTTCAGAGTCATTTTATGACTTTTTGTAAGTCATTGTACATTTCAAAGTCACAGAAAATTCAAGGGATAGGGGTAGAGCTAGTAGTAGTAGTAGTTATAGTAGTAGTAGTAGTAGTTATAGTAGTAGTAGTAGTTATAGTAGTAGTAGTAGTAGTTATAGTAGTAGTAGTTATAGTAGTAGTAGTTATAGTAGTAGTAGTTATAGTAGTAGTAGTTATAGTAGTTGTAGTAGTAGTAGTTGTAGTTGTAGTTGTAGTAGTTGTAGTTGTAGTTGTAGTAGTTGTGAAAGAAGGCAGCAACCCAACAACCCCCTCCCCCAACCAGGCAGACCTATTCATGGAAAATTACCATTTTATGGCCTAAATAACCCTTTCATTAATATTAAATGGTATGAAGGAAAAGTACATTAAGCTCTAAGGGTGAAAGGGGAAGCCCCGAGGCCAGACCCCAAAGAGTTAACAGGAGCACACTAAAATAGTGGAAGGGTTCTGCGAGTAGGCCAGATAAAGCCGAAGGCCTCCCAACCAAATGTCTAGGGAGGAACCCTAACTATAACCTTGAGTAACATCCTGATATGGTGTGCACCCTGCACCTGGAAAAACGGCAAGCTTGTTGTACTGTAAACGTTTCTTTTGTCTCAGAATGCTATAAAAACTGTGCTGTATCTCAGTCCGGGGCTCTTAGCCTCTAGCCTGCCATCGGTTATGCTGAGGGCCCCAGCATGCTTGGAAAAATAAAATAAAACCATAGGCCCAGTCTCTCAGAGTTTTCCTTGATAGGTGCGGCATTCTGAGGCTCCCAGTAGGTCACCCTGTCGGGTGGCCAACCCTTTCAGTTGTTGTTGTAGTAGTTGTTGTAGTTGTAGTAGTAGTTGTTGCAGTTGTAGTAGTAGTAGTAGTAGTAGTAGTAGTAGTAGTAGTAGTAGTAGTAGTAGTAGTAGTAGAAGAGGAAGAGGAAGAAGAGGAAGATTATTCTATTATAGGCCACATCTGGAAGGGATTGAAGTCCAATGCCCACTCTGTGCTTAGAGAGTTCACCTGATTGAATGAACTCCACCCTCATTATGTAAGTCAATCTGTTTTAATAAAATCATTGATTTAAATTTTCTCACCCATAGAAAATACCAGAATGTTTTAATATAAATATATGGTTATCTTGTGATAAGTGAAGTCCAGTCATGAGATTAACCCTTATACTGACACCCTGAGCTTTGTCATCTCATGCCTTATATAGAATTTTAAGGGAGAAGTTTTGTGAAGGATGAATT
This sequence comes from Cryptotis parvus, assembly GCA_021461705.1. Classification (NCBI taxonomy): domain Eukaryota; kingdom Metazoa; phylum Chordata; class Mammalia; order Eulipotyphla; family Soricidae; genus Cryptotis; species Cryptotis parvus. Next base: position 129,990 of record JAJIBD010003977.1, read on the forward strand.
GTGTCAGAGGCTGAAGAAAATGTATTACTAATGCTCATTTTCAAAGACGCAAGAGTTTAAATCAAGATTAAGAAATAGAGAACTCAGAGGCCTGAGCAATAGTCCGCAGGTAGGGCGTGGTAGGGCGTTTGCCTTGCACGGGGCCGGCCCATGCCGGCCTGGGATAGATCCCCGGCATCCCAAAGATCTGAGCCAAGTCATGGGGATACTATTGTCCATTGTATTTTTTTTTGGTGTGTGTGTGTGTGTGGAATAGAGAATAATTAGATAATGCTTCTGGGTCACATGGTAAATAGGAAATGGAGAATCAGAAGAGTTCCCAGAGGAACGGACTGATAGACTAGGCTAGTCTCTAGGAAGCCTTGAATGCTCTGTTAAAGAATTTGGGTTTCAATCCTTAGAGAACAAACTAATGACATAGTTATACTGGTGTGTCATAGAGGAGACATAAAATGCCAGCAAGGATTTTCTTTTGGAAACATCCTATAAGTATGACTTTTATTCCTCAAAAATGTTTTATTTTCCAATATTTGCCTGGCTTTTGGGACCCATTTATATCAATGAAGCAGTTCATCCTACTGAACAGATAAGTATTTAAGTTGATTTTGAGTAGCATTGTACTGGTGATATACTTTAGAGTGGATTTACAATGAGAGCAGTCAGGTCCAAGATGAATATTATATATAGACTTTTTTAAATGACCTATAAAGTTCAGCTCAGCACAGTTTCATATTTTATCTGGTCAGTAGTTTTCAATGCCAAGTTTTGTTTTAGATATGCTAGTAACTGCGGGGAACGGAACAAATTATGTTCCTGCAGCCAGGCATTTATTTAAGGCAAGCAAGTCTGTTTTCAATCAATGATATGTACTAAGAAGGGAAATAAAATAAGAACCTGAAATGTGAAGGATAGAGTTTTTTATAGTCTTTCTGAGAGGGTAGTACTTGATCATTCTTGATCAGTAAGAAGATAAACTGTTTATGTATCTGGGAAGACTTCCAGACAGAGGGAATTGCCAGTGTGAGGTCCCTGAGAACAGAACTATTGAAGTAATTGTAATTAAATCTGTGTGGTTGGAGCAAGTGATAAAGAATAATGGTTTATGTTAACATTCACAGGATCTAGGGTCAGATCACCTGAGACATACAGGTTGTGATAAAGTATATTCTTGGTATTTAATTCAGTGTATAAAAGTGTCATCGTTTTTCTGAGAAAGTGACATGATTACATTTGTATTCTTAAAAAAATTTCTCTTTCTGCTCTGAGCATTTGAGACCATAGGATACAAAGTGGTAAAGGGGAGCCCAGAGACGAAAATATGTGACAGTGCACATGAAAGTTGATGGTAAGGTCATTGCAAAACCAGGGTCCTGAGTGTAGTGACATTTGAGTAATATTTTAAAATTCAGATTCAAAGGAATTTTTGATGGATTTGAGAGTAAGTATGAGATATAATAAAGGATTAAATGTTGCAGGACACCTCTGCATCTGCTTTGGATTGCCTCCTGCAGGTCACTTAGTAGATAGGGGGTAGTTTAAATGTGGCAGTTTATCTGACCATGTATTCTGTACTGGCTGGTATAAATATTCTCTCATGCTATCACAATCATCGTGGGACTAGCTAGATCTTACCAACATATTTGCCTGGCCACGTTGGATCTCTAAGTAATTAGACCAGAGAGAAATGCTGTTTGCCTCCAAGCAAGCAAGCATGGCTCCCTGATCACTCAAAGGCAGCTAAAATACAAAGCTACCGTGAAGTAGACGAGACTCTTGTGAAGGCTTGGAGAAATATTTAACTGGCATTAGTATAGTCTTTGGTACAGAGGCATGCCATCTCAGAAACCCCCATCTCTATCCAATAAAGGCTTTTCCAGGCAGATCTTGGTTCAAGACATTAGCATATAAAAGGTCCTAGGTGAGGTGCTGGGAATTACCTGAGGGCATTTGACCCTGCCTGCTTCCCATAATAGTGGGAGGTCTGAGTTGCAGGGGGTATAAAACTAGGCTGCTTCCTCTTTCTCTCTTTTTTGGGCTCTCTCTTTTTGCGGGCTCTCACTCTTCTTGGGAGTTTTGTCTTTGTCTCCTCTCTACATGGCCTTTACATGTGGTGGCTGCCATCTTGGCCCACACGTGGCTGGGGTTCTAGCTGGAAATCCTAAGCACAGGGTTTTTTCCTATTGCTGATTTGTATGCCTGAACCAGTGATAAGTAAATCCTTTTAAAACTGCATCGGATTCCTGAGTCTTCATCCATTTCCCAACGGCTTCAGAGGTAGAAGGGAGCTCGCTTCCCGGCACTGTTGGGGAATCCAGTGGCACCCCGACAATTAAGTATGATAATTCAAAGATGTTTCGTGAAATTCCAAAGGAAAGGAATTAGTTATTGAGATGGGAAAAATGGTAGGAAAAAACAACTGCTCACTCAGTGTCTTCCTTTGTGTTGAAAAAGTGTGAGGATTGTCAGCTTGTTTTGTTTTTTGTAAACTGAATTATTAAAGTTATGTATTATTAAAAATCAGATTGTTAAAATGGACAAGTTTGAACTCTATCATTCACTCAAAACATCCAAGTCTGTTCATTTCCAGTAACAGGAGAGACCTAGAGGGGATCATGGTCAGTGAGATTTTCTTTACTAAGGCACCAGATGGTGGTTTTGTTATATTTAGAAGCTGTAGTTAGGACAATCCAAATTAAAAGCTGTGTTTTACTATGGTTAAGAAGTTAAATGCTAGTGCTAGTGGATGTAGGAAGGAATAATAGAAACTGAATTGGGCAATAGCAGTGTCTCATCTATCTTCAACTCTCATTTTATGGCAAACACTCTTTGAAGTGAAATAGAATGGCAGAAGGAATTACTGAGTCTGCAATATTTATCCTGCCCTCCTTTCTAACTCCTCTCCTCCCTTCCTTCCTCACCCTTCTTCCTCTCCTTTCCCTTTACCTCTCTCACACTTGTTCTTGCTTGGCACAGAGTGCACAAAATGTACTGTACTTTGAGCTTAACATTTTTTTCACAGTAGACTACTAAATGCTAAGTAGTGTGCATTGAGTTAGGTGTGCTCAAGAAACAGTGTATATTCAGGTGCATTGTATGATAGTAAAATGATTTTCTCAATTTTCAGATGAATAAACTGATACTTCACTTATTGCCATACAATTAATATATCTAGATTCAGCGATGATACATAATAAGCTAGTTTTATCAAGCAGCTCACAAGTAGTCCATGGATTTTTTTTTCTTTTTGTCAAGCAAGATAGTTTTTATTGAACAAAACATGCTTAGAAAGATGCGAGAGGAGAGAAAAAGAGAATGTACTCATTCGGGAGAGAACATGGGCTTCTGCAAAGTCAGAGACAGCAATCAAAGAGAAATAGACAAGGATTTGAGATGCGTTTTCAGGAGGCAACGTAAGCTTGAGACTCCCAGCAAATATTTTGGAGCATGGAAGCTGTCACCAGTAATTGAATTGATTTTCAGCAAACCTGGCATTATATATATGAAAATTATTTCTTAGTTTTATCATGTAAGATTATCCATGACGCCCAGACCTTGGTGAATTCCACAGACATATTTACTAGATTTTCCAGTGTACACACTGGCGTGGCATTCATGTCCTATAGGCTCACTGGGGAACTGTGAACAAGGTACTAGACATGTGAGAGGTTTGGCTCTTCTATTCATAATGAGATCTGACAAGGAGATTGAAGTTCCCTCCAGAAACTTGGAGACTGCAATAAGGCAGCTCTTGGTATCAGGAGAAAAGCATCATCAAATGTCCCCTTTTCAGACAGGAAACCCAGGGTGATGGGTTTGACTCAAAGGCAGTCAAACATGCCTCACTAGTAACTTATTCACTAGTATCTTAATTTTAATTGATTCTGAAAATTGTGGGTACAGCTGCATAAAACATTTATTTTTATTGACCTTTTAGGTATGCATGGGCTCATCCTTTGACATTCCACACCAGGTTGTCGCTCAGTCAAGGAGCATTATTTGTAAGTTGCTGAAGAATAGTCTGTCTTTTGGTCAATAATCCAGCAGACTAATTAATATGCAGCAGATAGTGCCTCTCATCCACAAAAAGAAGAAAATGATATTCCGTCTTGAGGGTTATTGAGGAGTCATTTCTTTTTTGCTTGGCATACTTTAGATAAATGAATTTTAACTCATACTCACATTTGCCCTAAAATATTAAAAATTAGTCAGCACTCATAAAATATGAAGACAGGTCTTTAATATAATTTCTTTTTTGGTAGGGGGAAATTTATAAATGGTAGTAAATTCATCTTTCCCTAGAAGACATGTTAATGTTTTCCATCAATTTTTCAAATTGCTAAGTAGAGTAAGATTAGAATATTAAGGGCTGTAAATATCCTTTAAGTGAAGATAGTATTAAAAATTTTCTATTGCTATAGTAATCAGCCATACTCAATTTCCTGTGTGTGTGTGTGTGTGTGTGTGTGTGTGTGTGTGTTTGCTTTTTGAGTCACACCCAGCAATGCTCAAGGGTTACTCCTGACTCTGCACTCAGTAATTACTCCTGGCAGTGCTTGGGGGACTATGTAGGATGCCGGGGATCGTACCCAGGTCATCTGCATGCAATGCAAACACCCTACCTGCTGGAATATTGCTCCAGCCCCTCTATGGTTTTTCTTAATAAATCTTTTATTAAAGGTGTTAGCTTGATGATTCATAAAAAAATTTTAAAATGTAATTTTTGGGGCAATAAACAAACATTACAAATAAAATGTAATTATATTTTTTTGTGGCCACACCCTATTGTGCTCAGGTCTTACTCCTGACTTTGTGCTGAGGAATAATATCTGGCACAGCTGAGGGACCACATGAAGGATTAATCCTGGTCAGCCAGATGTAATGCAAATGTTTCACCAATTGTACTTTTCACCAGTCTAGTTTTATTTTTTATTATTTACATTGATATAAAATACTCTGAAATCTTGCATTTACATTATTAATCATCATCAACACAAATTGAGCAAGTCTGTGAAAAATGTATATAATATAAGATTTTGTGGAAGCTGAAGAAAGTGAGGCATTGAGAGAGTTAAAGTTTCTCAAGATTAAATATAAATGAAAGATTGAGTATTAGAACCCAATAAGTTTGTTAATTTTTTCTTGATGCCTACATTTATTGTAGACAGTATATGAGATCATGCAATTTGCATATGTAAATATTTAAATATCAAGCCTATTTCTAAAGTTGTTTCTTAAACGCAAAGAGAAAGAGCAGGGAACAGAATCAGTGGAAACAAAGGAGTAAGGTCAACATCACCTTCACCAGTGAAGCAAGCTGATTTAAGGGTTTCCTGACACAGCATTTCTATCCAAAATATGTGATCAGAGTTGACTAATGAGGAAACAATTGGAACAAAATAGTGGTTCTTACGTGTAAAAAGAATCTGTGTCATGAAAAGCAAAGAATTACGGAGGAAATGCTGCCAGATGAGAAGACGCTAAAGAGACTAGAAGTCACATGAAATGTGTGGGCCTGGGTCTGGATCAAACTTCCTATACTGGGAAAAATAATCCTGGGAAAGTGAACTTTGAATGTGGACTACACATGGATTTTTGCATTATCTAATGTTAAATTTACTCATTTTTATTATGCTTTATGTTTAGGTAAGAAAATGCCTCAATTCTTAAAAGATACCTGTTGCAGTACTTAAGAGAAAGAGCAAAAGATTATAATTGCTGCAACTTTGTCTTTAATGACTTATCGAAAATAAAAAGAAAATGTGTGTTTCTGGTACTTTAGAACATTTTAATTGAAATTATTAACCTGATTTCCAAATTTCCCACCAAATTAATTGTATTTAATACCTTTTTTAATTTGTTATAAGGTTGGCTAAAAAGGTAAAACATAGTATAGTTCCCCTGTTAATGATATTAAAAATGCAATTATTAGTTATATTGCAGACTAAAAGTGATATTCTGTTTATTATTAAGGGATTTATTAGTAAGAGTGTCTGTTAAAGATTTTGCTTTCAAGAATATCCCACTTCTTTAAGGAGTGAAGATTATATCTTTTGTTTGTTCAGTGAGGCTGCTTTTGGAGATAGTCAGAAAAATAGTCAGAAACTGGTTTGGTGGTTTGTTCTTAGAATCTGCAGTGCTGAGTATTGCCAGTGCTGCCCAAGGGAGCTCAGAGGCTAATACCTCTAGGCTAATGCCCACTGGTCGGGCTAAATCCAGGTCAGGCACATGAAAGGCATGTGTCCTAATCCTGGTACTATTTTACCACCCCCTGGAGTTTTTCTGTTTACTTTCCGGTGTTGTTTTATTGTATTTTTTGGTTGTTGTTTGTTTTCTGTTTAAATTGTAGTTTAGGAATCATGTCATGATTTTAATAGAATTTTCTATATAGTTTGATGTACAAAGTCAAAGCACACTGAATACCAACAATGTATCTAGGATTCTCTTGTACCCAGATTCTTTCTTAAAAACCAGGATATTTTCCATCTTTTGCATATTGATTTAGTCAGATTTGTTTGACTCTTAAAAGTAGAGGCATTCTGGACTGGAGTGATAATACAGTTGGTAGAGAGTTTGTCTTAAATGCAGCCCACCTAGGTTCAATCCCTGGTATCCCATATGGTCTTCCAGCATCACCATAACTCCGGAATGCAGATCCAGGAAAAAAAATATGGAACATTATTGGGTATGACACCCCAAAACTAAACAAAGAAAAACAAAAAAATATAGAGTGAGTCAATCCAATTTTGGTCATTGCAACAAGAGTGAAGGCTGGAGGAAGTTCTAGAATGCTGCTAATTGGAGATCTATTGAATTAGGCCTCTGAAAGAAATGAATAGTTTACGGATTAAAGTAGAAATCTGAGGAGGGGGAGGTCAGTAGGGACATTGGTGGTGGGAAATGGGCACTGGTGGAGGGATGGGTGCCGGAACACTGTATGACCAAAACCCAAACATGAGCATCTTTGTAACTGTTTGTCTCACGGTAGCATAATAAAATATTTTTTTAAAAAAAATTAAAAAATAAAAAATTAGTAGAAATCTGATGCTCCCGCCACTGGCACTAATGGATTGACTGGCATTTTATAATTTGCTGTGCTCAAAAGCTTAGCTTAGTGACTGGCTTCTCAAATCAGGAGTATGCTTTTATGATGATCTTGACTTAAAGTGATGCAAAACCCAATTCAACATACTTTTATCACTTATTATTTTATTTGGCAATGATAGCAAGAATAATGGGCATCTCCTTAGTGTCCTGCTTTGTGTTCCGGATTCACTCCTGACAGAACTCAGGAAACCATTGTGCTGCTGGGGATTGACCCTGGTTAGCTGCATGCAAGCCAGAACCTTACCTGCCATACTCTCTCTAGCCCTCTCAACAGTTTGACTGTTTACTCTTTGTTTCCTTCCATAATTCCAAATTTCTACCATAGCTTCAGCATTTGACACCAGGACATAGAAAATTAACCACACTTATCATATTTTCCTTTGTAAGAGCAAAAAAGAGGCTAGTAATCTAGATTTCTTCTCAAATGTTGTTGGAAAAGTTGATAAGAGAAATAGATGACCTTTGCAAAATCAATATTTATCCATAGAATTCAAGGACTTCCATTATTAACATACCTTATATAAATAGAACCATGATAAACATGATAGCTTATAACAAATATTTTACTCTCAGAAGTTCTATAAGGGAAACAGGTCAGTGGCTCAAATGGTAGAACACCATGCAGAGGTCCTGGGTTGATTCCTCTGATACCAGTTGGTGAAAACGCCACAAAAATAGCACCCCACCATGACCACCAGTATAGTCTTTATATATGTTTTAAGCTATTTCTGATCTGTCCCACATGCAAGTAAGGTTTCTTTGGAAAGTTGATTCTTTTTTTTTCTTTATTTTTTAAAATTTTTTATTTTACCACCGTGAGACATACAATTACAAAGGTGTTCATAATTGGTTCTTGGTAATACAGTATTCCAGCACCAATCCCTCCACCAGTGCCCCATTTCCACCACCAGTGTACCCCCACCCCCTGCCGCCCACCCTCAGGCTGCCTCAATAGCAGGTAGCCCTGTTTACCTCTCTTTCTCTCAGTCTCTGCATCTCTCTCCCTCTTCCTTTACACATTGTGGCTAGCCCTGCAGATACTTAGAGTTTATCACTTAAGTCTCTTTGTGTATATTCAATGGTGAGTTTTAATCTGCCATTACCATTTCCCACACTTAGTAAAACACTGGTATCTATTTATATCCTATTAATGAATGCAGTCATTCTATATCTGTCCTTTTCCTTCTGACTAATTTCACTCAGCATGATAGACTCCATGTCCATCCATTTGACAGCTGCATAGTATTCCATAGTGTCGATGAACCACAATTTCTTTAGCCAGTCCTCTGTTCTCAGGCATTTAGGTTGTTTCCAGATTCTAGCTATAGTGAATAGTGCAGAGATGAAAAAGAAGTACAGATAGTGTTTCTGCTATGTGTTTTTCAGTCTCTCGGGTTATATTCCCAGGAGTGCTATTGCTGGATCAAATGGGAGCTCAATATCTAGTTTTCAGAGGAATGCCCATATTGTTTTCCAAAAGGGCTGGACCAGTCGGCACTCCCACCAACAGTGGATGAAAGTCCCTTTTTCCCCACATCCACACTAGCACCGGTTGGTCTTGCTGTTTTGGATGTGTGCCAGTCTCTGGTGTGAGATGGTACCTCATTGTTTTGATTTGCATCTCCCTGATGATTAAAGATGAAGAGCACTTTTTCATAAGCCTTTTGGCTATTCGAATTTCTTTTGGAAGCTTCTGTTCATTTCTTCTCCCCATTTTTTGATGGGGTTCGTTGTTTTTCTTTCTTGTGAAGGGCTACCAGTGCCTGATATATCCTGGATATTAACCCCTTGTCAGATGGGTATTGGGTGAATATTTTTTTCCCACTCTGTCGACTGACTTTGTATCTTTGTCACCGGAAAGATGATTCTTAATGACCTATTCACTCTGTCTTTTCCAAAGCTGTCTAAACCTGCCAGATATTATAAACCCAAGTCTAATACATTGTATCCATTATACTGAGGCATGCAGCTTTTGTTGACAATCTAGCTGACGCAACTAAATATTGGACACTATAAGCCTACGAGCATTTACTGATGCTTCTACTGAGAAGTCTTCTACTGAGACTATACCATCTACACGGCAGACCCTGGCAAGCTACCCGTGTTTTATTTACTTGTTATGCCAAAAATTAGTAACAATTATGGACCTCAGTTCCATGACCTGAAGAATGGTTTGGGGTTCTACCTGTCCCTGGAGCAAGCAGATGCCCTTTGGTTACACTTGCTTGTGATAGGACTTATGGAGATGTTACTAGTGCCCACTCGAGCAAATCAATGAACAATGAGAAGACAGTGATAAAATGATTAGAATAAACAATATTTTAAACTAATGTTAGAATAAGCAATATGCATTCTCATTATCTATCTATCTATCTATCTATCTATCTATATATATGTACATACACCTTTTGTGGTTTGCTTATCATTTTTAGATACATGCTTTTCAAAAATATCTCTTAATTTAAAGTTGTACATATTTAATGTGTTGAGATATTTTCACAAATTGAATTTAAGAAAAGCTGAGCCACTTCATACTCTGGCCAGATTCTATCTCACTTTTATGCTCATATACCAAAACAGCAAACCGCTTTTGTAGTTTTGTTCTATTCGAAATATGTTACTTCAATTTTTATTGTTTCTCTTCACTACAAGCCCAGCTCGTCAGAAACCCACCCTAGAGAAAAAGCCTATTTCACAGACTCAGATGGAGCTGCTACCGACTCTCCCAGTTTCCGTGCAGCCTTGTACATCAGTAAATGCAAAAACTTTGAGTGCCCACACTGCAGAGCTGGCAAGCTAACCATGTAGTATTTGATATGCCAAAAGCAGTAATAATAATAGACCTCATACCCATGTCCTTAGGGATGGTTTGAGGATCTTCACGTTCCTGGCGTGAGCTGAGGCCCTTGGACTGTATTAGAATGCAAAGAGGGACAAATGGAGATGTTACTGGTGCCTACTCAAGCAAATCAAAGAACAATGGGAAAACAAGTCATACAAGTGATGTCTTCACTAGCAAGAATAAGTTTTTATGCTTGTTAGGTGTCTATGTGTGAGATGTGTATAATTTTCTACTTGTTGGTATTTTACCAGGACTGTGAGGCTTCTGGTATTGGGTTGTATTGACGTGTATGGGCGCTTTGTATATTAATGATGTTCTCTGGATAGCACATATTTTCTTTTGGATTGTTGCTTCAGCTGAAATTTTGATATATAGTATGTATATAAAAGAAGACCTCAAAGACAGAAGAGCAGAAATACTGGAAGATGCAGCAGAAGCCGAAGAAAAGCATTCGCACTGCCTGCCTGTCCTTTGCCAACTATAAGACCAAGATGACTGCCCTCCGACGCCCTGATGGATCTATCACATCTTCCAGAAAAGCAATGGAGAAGATTATCCAGGACTTCTACTCAAATCTCTTTGATAGCCACATCTACCTGCCTACATACCAAATTCCACAGGATGGATATGTCATTCCCAAAGTTCTCCCTTCTGAAATCTGACATGCCATCTCTCTTGTAAAGAAGGGAACAGCACCAGGCTCAGACAAAGTCAGACCCAAACACCTGAAGAATCTGCCGCCGGTACTCATCAATACACTACCTGGACTCTTCACATGCTACCTGTCCGAATGCAAGGTGCCCTCTCAATGGAAAACCAGCAGGACAGTTCTACTGTTCAAGAAGGGAGACATTCACAACATCGGCAAATATCGCCCCATCTGCCTGTTGTCCATCATCTACAAGCTGTTTACACAAGTCATCCTGAACAGGATTAGCAGAACACTAGATGAAGGAGAACCATGCGAGCAAGCAGGCTTCTGGAAAGGATTCAGCACAATTGACCATATCCACACAGTAACCAAGCTCATCGAGGTTTGTAGGGAGTACAAGATGTCGCTCTGTCTCACATCCATTGATTTACAGAAAGCCTTTTCAGTGGAGACTGAAGCAGTCATGGAAGCCCTAGCCAAACAGGGTGTTCAAACCCAATACATCAAGATTCTTCGTGAGCTGTAATGGATTCACCACCAGGATCTCACCATTCTACAAAGAAGTGATCATTAATGTGAAAAGAGGGTTTCGACAGGGTGATACCATTTCACCAAAACTCTTCAGTGCCACCCTCGAGAACATCATGCAACAATTAGAATGGGAAGGAATGGGAGTGAAGATAGATGGTCGGCAACCACACCACCTCCGCTTCACTGATGACATCGTTCTAATAACACCAAACATTAGCCAAGCGGCACAAATGCTGGCTGACTTTGACCGAGAATGTGGAAAGATAGGTCTACAGCTGAATCTAAAGAAAACAATGTTCATGAAGAATGAACTAGTTCCTGAGGCCCCATTCACTCTCAATGGAACAGACATCTCTGATTGCAGCAGTTATGTGTACCTAGGTCGAGAAATCAACATGATGAACGACCTAAAACCTGAGCTGTGCAGGGAGGAAGAGAGCGGCATGGAATGCCTTCAAAGGCATCGAAGAAATAGCTAAAAGGACAAAGAACCCTCCAGCTCCGGGCACATCTCTTTGACTCCACCGTTCTCCCTGAATTAACATACGCCTCAGAGACCTGGGCCCTACGAAAGCAGGATGAGAATGCTATTTGGGTCTCCCAGAGAGGAATCGAAAGAGCTATGCTTGGAATATCACGCCTCACTCAAGTGAGAGAAGGAATCCGGAGTTCTGACTTCCATCGCTATTGCAGAATCAGGGACGCTGTCTCGTTTTCCAAGGCATCGAAAATCAGATGGGCTGGACATGTAATGCGATTTGGAGACAACCGCTGGACTAGAGCCGTTACCGACTGGATCCTACGGGATGTCAAAAAAATCACGTGGCCGCCCACCTACAAGATGGTCAGACTTCCTTGTAAAGACCCTGAAGGAACGGTTTGAGGCTCTTCATATTCCTGAATCAACCAGATGCCATTGGGCTACATTGGCACGTGATAGGGTCCAATGGAAATGTTACTGGTGCCCGCTCGAGCAAATCGATGAATAATGGGATTCAAGTGATTAAGTGATGTATATATTTTCAGGTAGTATTTAGTTTTCATTTTATGTAGTTTAAACTTCGACTTGGACTTTAGAGTCATGTTAAAAAAATCCTCTTCAAAATGAAAATAATCACAATATTCATTTGTTCTTATAGATGTTCTTAGGATTGCTTTTGCCACTTTTTCTTCCCATTGTTCATCGATTTGCTTGAGTGGGCACTAGTAATGTCTCCATTCATTGGGAATTAGGTCCATTATTGTTACTATTTTTTGGCATATCGAATATACCATGGTTAGCTTGTCAGGTTCTGCTGCGGCTCTGGGTTCATGCCAGGGGGCCCAGTCTTTTTCTTTGTCAGACTATCAATCATCCAGGGGCCCACTGGGCAAAGCCCTGAGGTTATGGACAAGCCTCCTGTCTGGCACCTGCTGATGTAGCAGGGCACCACAACCACACCTGCAACACCTCGAGGGAAGGCTTAGGATATATTAATAGATCTTAACATATTGTAAATTTATTTATTTTTTTTCTCTGAGTGGAGCACAGAAATGTGATCAGGCCTTATTCCTAGCTCTACAGTCAGGAATCACTCCTGGAAAACTCAAGGGACATTATGTGATGCTGCAGATCAAACCTGGTCAACCATTAGTGAATAGAGCAAACGCCCTACCTTTGTGCTATTGATCTGGCCCCAATAAAATTATTCTTCATAATGTTTATCATATAATTGAGTAATATTTTTGTAATTTTAACTCCAAAGATAAATATAACCATAATTATACATAACCTTTATATATGCTTTAGACATTACCTATCATATATATGATTGATTGGTAGACAATATAACATTTGGGTTTGTAAGCTGTATGAAACATTTTCTACAGTCCAGGCAGCCAGAGTTTTATTACTTCATTTTTTTCAATTTTGCCATTTTTAATGAACTGTCCCATTGGTGGGAATTCAGCTATATTTCACTTCTACACACATCTTTTCATTAGATCAATATTCTGTGTTTCTGTTATCAAGGCTATGTGTATGCTATTGTCAAATAAATTGAGTATACTTAATTTCTTTCCTTGCACATCTGTTCCCCTGTCATTAATAATCATCTGGTTTATTCATCTTACTGTTCAGTTTCCTATGGATTTATCATAATTTATTCCTAAATTATCACCCGTTACCCAAACACCTTCAAAGACATTAATCGTTTCATGTTCTTGAATAAATCACCCTCAGAGACTGTCTTATTTCTAGGCTCACTGTGGAGATCCACATGACCTAGAATGTTTTTGAGGCTCTTCTTTGTGTCTTCCTGGTCTGGGAATCTCCACTCCTCTGTACTGTTCTATTCTGCTTCTTGGCTTATATCTCAAGCGTGTTGAAGCACATTCATAACAGGAGAAAGGATACATGGTAGGAGAAATATGAAACCTTGCATACCTGAAACTGTTTTATTAAGTTCATTAATATTTAAAATTTTCTGAGAAAACTACCTGGCATATTGTAAGGAAATAAAACTTACGTTGAATAATTGCACCTTCATTCTTCACTGATAATTTGAAAAGAAATATATCTTAAGTTGTAAATCACATTTTTCTATTTTTCAGGGATTTTCCTTTGTTTTTAGGTTTGTATGGAATTTGTGTTGTGTGGCAGCCTCACATGTGTTAGATAATATCTAATTGTTTTGATTAGTGTTTCATGATAACAAATTATATATTCATACCTTTTGGTTATCTGTATGTTTTCCTTAAAAAAACTTCCTGTTCCTCTCTTCCTCCATGTTTTGATGTTTCTTTTTCTTCTGAATTTCTACCAGTGCTTTTCATATTCTGGATATTAATGCTTTATCATATGAGTTGTGGGAAAATATTATCTCCCACTTTGAGAGGTGTTTTTTTTTTTTTTTTTTGCTGATTCTTACTTTTTTATTTTATTTTTTTATTGTTTTTTTGTTATACCACCGTGAAACACACAATTACAAAGGTGTTCATAATTGGTTCTTGGCAATACAGTATTCCAGCACCCATCCCTCCACCAGTGCCCCATTTCCACCACCAATGTACCCCCCCCCTCCCGCCCCCCAGGCCACCTTAATAGCAGGTAGCCCAGTTTCCTCTCTTTCTCTCTCTCTATCTCTGAGAGGTGTTTTTGGTTCTGCCATAATTTCTTTATTGGCACAGAGCTCCGTAGTTTGAGAAACTCATAGCCTTTCTATAAGCAAATATTGAAATAGAAAATTTTACAAAAATTCCATTCATGATTGTGCTTCAGAAAAATCAAATACCTTGGAATCAGCTGAAAAAAAAAAGGTGAAAGACTTACACAGAGGGAATTATGAAGCAGCCCTAAAAGTAATAAAAGACAGCATTAAGAAATAGAAACGTCCCCTATTTATGGATTTGAAGGATTAATATGTGAAAACTCAGTGGCACTCAGTCAACTCTCAACAGCAGATTGAATCCTACACGGGCTACACGGGACAGAGCTGCTAAGGGTTCTCCCTGTGCTCAGCTGATCGTGAGGCACCCTGGAGGGAAGGTGGGTTCTAACCGTGGTCCGCTATCCCAAAAGAGCCTTGCAAGAAGCCAGAGGAACCCCCCACACTGTGAGGGTAGTCACTTTCAACATCCGGACTCCACAGCTCATCAGAGCTCCACCCAAGAGAAAAGCCGATCTCTCCCCATTGCATCAGTAAATGCACGAGATGAGAGCCTACTACTAAGAGTATACCACCCACACGGCAGAGCCTGACAAACTACCCATGTCGTATTCTATATGCCAAATACAGTAACAATAATAGACCTCATTTCCATGACCTGAATAAATGGTTTGAGATTCTTTATGTCCCTGGAGCAAGCAAATGCCCTTGGGTTACACTAGCCCATGACAGGGATGGAGATGTTACTGGCACCTGCTCAAGCAAATTGATGAACAACGGGAAGACAAGTGATAAAAGTGATATTATTTTTGTATCATGACTGAAATATCATTATTTTATAGGGCATTAATGATTGCTTGAATGTATTTCCTGCTTTGGTCTTATTTATTTGTTTAGGCTATGGTCTTTAATATTAAACATTTACCATGTTTGGTGCAAGGGAGATAGTATAACAGATAAAGTGCTTGCCGTGCATGTGGGTGATCCAAGTTTGATCCCTGCTACCTCATACATTTCCTTGAAGATTGCCAGTCATGATCCCGAGTCCAGAGCCAGGAGTACACCCTGAGTACAACTTGGCATAGCCCAATAAATAAACCAAAACAAAACACTATATTTGTTTGTTTGAATTTGACTCATATATAGTTAAATATGAATAATAAAGCATTCATGGAAAGTTCTGTGCAAATGGAGTTGTGATATTTGTAGCAGACTCATCAATAGTGAGTGAATAGGCCTTTCTCATAGGGTCTTTTGCTTGCCAACATCCTAAAATTTTTACTTTTAGTTCATTGGTTGCCTTAGAAACTAATTTCAAAATGTCTACCTAGAGAATAAAAAGCCCTTCTTTTCAGCATTGTGTTTGCTATATAAACTTACACTAGGTTCCCTGAAATTCAATATGGAATTTATACCTAGTTGTGTGTGATGTGCCACAGCATAGATAATATGCCCCCTGTTCCTAGTTTTGTAGAGGAAAGTCTTTAATTGTATGAATAGGGAGAGAATGTGAGCTTCTGTCTATTGCAAAGACCTTGATCCATCCCTTATCTGCCACTCTCTCAGAGCTAGTGATGTTACCAATACCCCACACCTTTTGGCTTTGGTGGTACAAGCAAAACAAATTATGCTCTGGCATTTTTATTCTGTTTTTAATGCAACCTTTTCGATTCAGAAAAGTCAGTCATCACATCTTCAGCTTTCCAATTTTGGAATTTCATTTTTTATTTTGTCACTGACGATAGTATACAATTTAAAATAAAGTCAGAAACAAATATAATTAAATAAATGTGATTTGAAGAAAGAGCCAATGCAATTGCATGCATTTAACCACTTGGCATTAATTGCTTGGCATCTTGGATGTATATTTAGTTTTGTTTAATTATCAAGTTATCTGATGGAAACCTTATAAACTATTGGAATTTGATTGTTGTGTGAGACACATTTTTACTTTCCCAGCATTGGAGTTAGAAAGGAAAGAGTTGTGTGAGCCCAGAAAAGTAGTAACTGCGGATATAGAGGAGAAGGCACAAATGGGAAGGATCTGAGCTTGAATCATCCACCTCCATAGCAGAAATTATAATCCCCCTCATATACCCCTTCCCTATGTATGAAGTCTGTAGTCGTATACACTTAGTTCTATGTTTCAGATTGAACTGAAGTATTACCTAACATTACCTAATGAGGTATCACCTAAGGATGTCAAATAAAGACCATTTTCTATGACTAAGGAAAGGAGCATATCAGTAGGCAGATGATAGGGAGATGGGAGGGAAATAAATTTTACAACTTTTTCAGATTTTTATAATAAAAATTTTGTAATGACCAGGGATTAGCCAATTGCTTAAGATATCTGACTGCAGAGAGTCTCTTTCATTTCCAGATTGTGTAGTTTTATAATGATAATATATTGATCATAATTTTGTCACAGTTTTTTCTTGTTGTTTGTTTTTGGGCCACAACTGGCAGTGCCCTGCACTTACTCCTAGCTCTGTGCTCAGGGATAAATCTAGTGGCTGGGAAGACCATATGGCCTTCCCTGTGGGAATAGAATCCAGGTTCGTCACGTGCAAGGCAACCCTGCCCACTGTACTATAAATAGTGATGGGAAGGAAGGCTGGGCCCAAGGGTCACACTGGTTTAACCAATGTGTGGTGTAATTTTAGAGAGTACTCTGAGCCTAATTGAAATTGGTACTTTTTTGAGAGAAGCTAGGTTAACTGACCTGGCAGTGACTGCTAAGGAGTGAGAGAGAGGGAAGTGACATAAAACTGAGATAGGTGTAACAAAGACTCACTGACTCATTCATCCAATAATTGTTAGCACGAAGAGATTGTCTTGCTTTATCTGAGTAAAAGCTAAGCCTCCAAAATGCAGGAGAGCTGAAAAAAAATATATTAACCCCTGTGAATAGTTTTGGGAAGTTAACATCCTGCTCGATAAGTGGGGAGAATTTAGAATGGCATCGTCAAGTCCGTAGGTAATAGACAAGAATTTAATAGAGTTGTCCTTCGACTGTAAGATTTAGTTGGAAGGAAAGATAAAAAGATAAGCTTTTTCCATTTACCTGTAATCTTGAATCTTCACCTGTCTGTAGTCTTTTCAAAAATGGCTAATGTTGCTGCTTAAGCATTAGTTTCGTGACTAGACTATAAAATCTACTGTTTGAGACAAAAAACAAAAAATAAAAAAAATCCCATAAACCTAAACATAACATGAACAGGAATTCCTCTGCTTATAATTAATTTATCTTGCAAAGGAGTTTTTCTCTTTACTAAATAAAAACATGTCCAGAAAATTTTTCTTTACATGAAAATAAGCATAGCTTTGCTTAGATTCTTAAGTGAATGTTGTGTATTCTAATTTGGGGAAAAAAGGAGGGCATTTCTGAGTTACTTTGAAATCTAGTTCTCCAGATTTATCTGTGAAAATTGTCCGAATTGTCAGCTCTTTAGGAGTTATTAACTAGTGATGGAAAGACAGGTGGGAAACTGTGTTAGAGAAAAATGGAACAAATTAAGTCTGTGCATTAATCTTTTTGAAAATATTGCTAAGACCACATTCATTATCAGTGGGTTTTGTCAGACAAAATGAAATGGATTTCAAGAGTTTTTTCATGAGAATGTAAAAAGGAGAAAGAGCTGAAATTTTCTCCTTTTGTTAACACAAAATTTTTTGTAAAAGTGATCTGGGAATTAAAGAGTTATTACTTTTTTTACATATTGTATGAGTAGTTTTTAAAACCTTGTGTTTTTATTTCTAAAACCTTTGTTTCTCTGTTTCTTAGATGGTATTGTCCGTTTCCTCAGTTTTCATTCACTATTCTCTACCTTTAACCCTGATTAGCTTTTCCCTTTTGTTTGAGAATACAGTATTTTCCTGCATTAAGCCTTTCCTTTCTGCTGAGTAGAAATACTTAGTGTACTCTACAAATCTTTCAATTTTGCCTCCTCAGCAATCTCTTTCCAATTAACTTACAGCCCTTCTGTAAGAGATTTTCAAAGACCATTCTGTAACATGCTTCTGGTAAAGGTCAGTCAATCCTCTCCACTTACACGATCCTGTTGGGTCATTCTGGAACTATTTATCACCAACTGCCAATTCACATTCTGCCAGGAGATATTTCTTTTTTAATTTGCTCACTAGCTCCTTGATGTCAATAGTCTTACATTTATTTTATAGCATTTCTTAATTTTTGACAGCACAGAGTTAACGTTTATTGCTTGATTATATTTCTTATTTAATTTTATATGTTACACTTTATCTGCTTTCTATGCTCACTGCAGTTTGACTCCTATAGAGTTCATAATTCTTGCAAAAACTTCCAGGTCATTCATGGAAGTTATTTGACTCCTGTTCTCTGTATCTAGTCTGTTTAGTCTCATGTCACTTTTCAATGGTCCCATCACCCCTCTCCTAATTCTACTTAATGTTATAACTGGATGTTGACACAGTTACTGCTCATTTCTTAAGTTGGTTCAGTTCTCTAGACTCCTGGGGCATTCCTTTCTCTCCTTTCCTCTCTGACTTCTTGTTGTTTCCTTTAACAGTTCAGATATAAAGGGTCTGAACTTTTGTCTTTGTCATTTTTAGTTTTGCCTTTTTACGATCATTGTTGATCTATGCTTTGCTTATTATTATCTTCCCAGCCTAGTACTTCTTGACCTTAGTGACTTTATCCATCATAGTGTCACGATCTGTCATAACTTATGTTGGGAGCTCTCAGTTATTTAAAAACTTAGGTTACAAGTGCTTATGAATTATTTACTGTTTTAAGTAAGGCATCTCATCTCAAAGTTACCACAATAAGAATGTCAAGTTCACTCATTTTCATGTCAATAGTGTGTGCTTACTAGTATGGAGAGAGGTGAAATTAACTGTAAACAAAATCGCTCATCTTTTATACTTGCTGAAAAATCCGTGAACTACACTTATTGATGTACCATTAAGAGTTAAGGCAACTTTGAAATACTGTGATTGGTAAATTGCAAGTTTATTGTTATGTTGTTGTTGCTTTTTACCAATTTTCTTTGTTTTGCTTTTTGGGTCACACCCGGCAATATTCAGGGGTTACTCCTGGCTCTGTACTCAGGAATTGCTCCTGGTGGTGCTCGGAAACCGTATGGGATGCTGGCGATCAAACCCAGGTTGGCGGCATGCAAGGCAAAAGCCATACCCACTGTGCTGTTGCTCCAGCCCCTATGTTTTTTAATAAGTGAGATGAAGAAAGCCTGTGTATGCATCAATATCTGCATAACATGGAAATGAAAATGAGGATATATTTATAATTTACCATCAAAAGCAATGAGATGTACAATGAGACTATATTGACGCTTATGAATAAATATAAATATTATGGCTATATTTTGAACCATAAAGATGATTTTATTCGTGGCTTATTTTATTAGATGTAGAAGTCTACATTTGATCTTGAAAACATAGTTCTGTTTAGTTTTTTGTTATTTTAAGTAATCATAGTTTTCATTATAATTCACATGTTTTGAAATTAAATAGGTGATTTTACAAATCCTCTGAAAGTTATGTGCTTTCATAAATATGACTTGTAAAGGCAGTATGGGATTTTTATTTAAATTTTTTTTATTTATACCACAGTGAAACATACAGTTACAAAGGTGTTCATAATTGGTTCTTGGTAATACAGTATACCAGCACCCATCCCTCCACCAGTGCCCCATCACCACCACCAGTATACCCCCACCCCTCCTGCTCACCCCCAGGCTGCCTGAGTAGCAGGTGCCCCCTTTTCCTCTCTTCTTCTCTCTGCCTCTGTCTCTCCCTTGTCTCTGAATCTCTCTCCCCTTCTTTTACACATTATGGCTAGCCCTGCAGACATTTAGAGTTTATCATGTAAGTCTCTTAGTGTATATTCGATAGTGAGTTCTAGACTGACATTACCATTTACCACACTCAGTAAAACACTGGTATATATTTATATCCCATTAATGCATGCAGTCATTCTATATCTGTCTTTTTCCTTCTGACTAATTTCACTCAGCTTAATAGTCTCCATGTGTCAGGGAATGCCACTGGGGTCCCCAACAGTGCCGGGAAGCGAGTTCCATCCTACCTCCGAAGCCTGCGGGGAATGGATGAAGACTCAGGAATCCGATGCAGTTTTAAAAGACTTTACTTATCACAGGTTCAGGCATACAAATCAGCAATAGGATTTGTGGCCGCTGTAGAGAGGAGACAAAGACAAGACTCCTAAAAGAGTGCAAGCCCCAAAAAAGAGCCCAAAAAAGAGAGAGCAGAGAGGAAGCAGCCTAGTTTTATATTCCTGCAAATCAGACCTTCCAATATTATGGGAAGCAGGGAGGGTCAAATGCCCTCAGGTAATTTCTCCCAGCACCTCACCTAGGCCCTTTTATATGCTAATGTTTTGAGCCAAGATCTGCCTGGAAATGCCTTTATAGGGTAGATAAGGGGGTTTCTGAGATGGCATGTCTCTGTACCAAAGACTTATACTAATGCCAGTTAAATATTTCTCCAAGCCTTCATAAGAGTCTCGTCTACTTCACGGTAGTTTTGTATTTTAGCTTTAAGTTATCAGGGGAGCCATGCTTGCTTGCTTGGAGGCAAACAGCATTTCTCTCTGATCTAATTACTTAGAGATCCAACGTGGCCAGGCAAATATGCTGGTAAGATCTAGCTAGTCCCACGATGATTGTGATAGCATGAGAGAATATTTATACCAGCCAGTACAGAATACATGGTCAGATAAACTGCCACATTTAAACCCCCTCCCCCCATCTACAAAGTGACCTGCAGGAGGCAATCCAGGGCAGATGCAGAGGCTTTTAGGTGTCCTGCAACATCCATATCCATCCATTTGCAGATAAATTTCACAATTTTGTCTTTTCTGAGAGCTGCATAGTATTCCATAGTGTAGATGAACCACAGTTTCTTTAGCCAGTCCTCTATTCTCGGGCATTTAGGTTGTTTCCAGATTCTAGCTATAGTGAATAGCGCAGAGATGAATAAAGAAGTACAGATAGTGTTTCTGCTATGTGTTTTTCAGTCTCTCGGGTATATTCCCAGGAGTGCTATTGCTGGATCAAATGGGAGCTCAATATCTAGTTTTCGGAGGAATGCCCATATTGTTTTCCAAAAGGGCTGGACCAGTCGGCACTCCCACCAACAGTGGATGAGAGTCCCTTTTTCCCCACATCCACACAGTACTGGTTGTTCTTGCTGTTTTGTATGTGTGCCAGTCTCTGTGGTGTGAGATGGTACCTCGTTGTTTTGATTTGCATCTCCCTGATGATTAATGTTGAGGAGCACTTTTTCATATGCCTTTTGACTATTCAAATTTCTTCTTTTTTGGAAGCTTCTGTTTATTTCTTCTCCCCATTTTTTGATGGGGTTGGCTGTTTTTTCTTGTGGCGTGCTACCAGTGCCTGATATATCCTGGATATTAACCCCTTGTCATATGGGTGTTGGGTGACTATCCTTTCCCACTCTGTGGATTGTCTTTGTATCTTGGTCACCGTTTCTTTTGAGGTGCAGAAGCATTTCAATTTAATCCCATTTGTTTATCTTTGCTTCCATTTACTTGGTCAGTGGTGTGTTGTCTTTAAAGATACTTTTAGATTGATGTCGTAGAGTGTTTCTCCTATGTTTTCTTTGATGTACTTATAGATTTATTTTGCTTCATTGAACCAAAAAAGTTTTACAGATCTTGGAGTGTGTTTAGTTTTCACCATAATCTGAATGTTCTCTTGGGAGTTTGAACTGTATAATGCTATTTATCATTTGTCACACTAATAGTATAAAACCTCTGCTCAAGGATATTTCATAGAAACATGTGCTGTTAGATCTCTCCTGTATGTTGATGAGTCCTGAATATGTTTTGTAATTTCCACATATTTTCCCTGGAACTGCAAGCTTATTTATTAAGCCCTGAACGGGCTTAATAATATCTTTATGTGGATACGTTACAGGCTCTAAAAATACATCATGTCTGAAATAGAATTTATTTTCCATCTTATTTCCTCACCCAACTTGTTCTTTGTTTAGTATTTCACATTTTCATAATTCCATCATTATTCCCTGGAGTTTGTTTATAAACATAATAGGCAGATCAGTAGCCTATTCCTGTTTGCCTCCAAATATGACTGAAAGTATCTCTCTTTGTGTTTGTCTCACTACAGTATCTCCTTTTTTAAAAAAATATTTATTTATTTTATTTTTTTTTTTTTGGTCACACCCAGCAATGGTCAGGGGTTAATTTTGGCACTTTTTTCAGAAATTGCTCCTCGCAGTGCTCAGGGGACCATATGTGACGCCAGGGATAGAACCGGGACAGCTTCTCATTCTTCCTGGGTCTACTCCATAACCCCCTGGTTCTCAGATTTCAGCAAGGGTCAGAATCTTTGAAGCACAGATTTTTAGGTCCCAACTTCAGATTTTCTGATTCAGTAAGTGTAGTAGTATCTCCACCAAATTGCATTTTAAAACGAAGTTTTGTTGGGGACCAGAATGATAGTACAGAGGGTAAGGCATTCGCTTACCATATGGCATAACCAGGTTCAATCCCCAGCATCCCATATAGAACTCTGCACACTGCCAGGAGTAATTCCTGAGTACAGAAGCCAGGAGTAGTCCCCTGACCATCACCATATGTGATCCAAAAAGAACAAAAAAAAATAGAACGTTCCTAATAATCTTGAGGCTGCTGTTCTATGGATCAATTTGATAAGATGTTCCTGATAACAATAACTAAGTGGCATCTCTGCGACCATGCTAGTCACTCTGCCATTTGTCTTTCAAGTTGATTCTCAAAAGTTTCTTTCAAAAATACAAGTCATCTCTTATTTAAACCCTGTTACTCTTTTTCTCTCTGTGCCACACTTGCACTCAACTCTGAAAGTATAGAGTTCTGGTTCTCATGCCTGCACAGCACATAACTTGTTTATATCCCTTTGCAGTTGAGAACTTTACATGTTCCAGAATTGCTGGTAGGTCAATTTGCCTATTATATAATCTAGCGAATGGTTCCAGTTTCAGGGTTTCATTACTTTTTTTGCCAGAACTTTTGAAGATATATCTCCTTCCCAGTATTAGGAAGAGGATTTTAAAGGTGGTCTATTGCTAGAAATAAAAGAGTGGGCTTGTATCTGGATTATTTTTTTTGCCAGATTTCTCTCTTTGTCCTATAATGCCCTTTGGCCTTTAGCACTGGGAGTAGTTATGGACATAGTGAGTAATGAACAAATAGCCAACTGCTTCTATACAGTTTCCTTATTTTGTGTGTTTTGGGGGCAGTAGGAATGGGGGATGTGCCTCCCAAACTGTGCTCAGGGACCCAGAAGCCATTTCTGATAATAATGGACTAACCAGTTCAGATGATTCAATGCTCAGTTCCAAGGATGTGTTACTGTTTTGAACCTATGCGATCAGGAACTACAAAGCTGTCCAGTATTGCTTGAGGCAGGGGAGGGGCATCCCCAGGACTATTCACAGTGGTGTGCATGTGAGTAAATGAAGTTGGTGATCTAATTAGTCATGTACTTGCAAAGCACATATGCAGAAACATGTACTCTCTCATCAGCCCTGTACTGTCTTTTTATATCAATTTTTAGGAGGAGGATGCAACATGGCCTTCATTCTTTACTCCTAGAAAGTTAGGTCCAAAACACATCACAAGCTATGCCTGCTGCAGCCTGGTAGGGACATAAAATTGACCTTGCTACTCAAAGAGAGACCCAGTAGAAAATGCAAGCTCTTTAGAAATCTAGAATCTAAACCATCCTTCAGATGATACAGCTGGAATAGAGTCTGCAAGTCAACGGTAATCTAGAGAGACCAGGTCTGATAGACACAGGCCTACGACTTCAGGATCACTAGAAATAGGTCGCCTGTTGCCATTCTGTTTATATACAACAATATGAATTTGTGAGGTTTGTGATAACTTGCTTCTTCATCTGTGTTATGGGCCCTGTAACAACCACATTGGTAGACCATGATATATAATTTTACCACATAACACCTTAAATGTACCAAGTGTTCTATAATGGCAACTATTATTATTTTCTCAATCACTTTTATTGTTTTAAAATTGATTCTCACTACTATAAAATCTCAGGAGTACAGTTCATATCTCTTTATGTGTATAAATATCCCCACATAATGTTATCCAGTTTTCTGTCTGATTTTTCGTCTTGGATTTTAACAATGTTTTGGAAATCCTTGTAAATAAGTTACTACTTCCTCTAAGCTTTCAATTAGAAAAGTAGAAAGAAAAAGGATTAATCCAGTTATAGGAAGAAATAATAATGAATGTAATCAGAAATAAATGAAATTGAAAAACTCAGAGAAAATAAAAACTCTAAAACTAGTTCTTGATAAAGTTCATTAAAAATGATAAACATTTGGAGCTGGAAAGAGTTTGCCTTTCAAACAACCAAACCTGGGTTTAATTCTACTTCCCATGTGTTCCCCAAGCCTCACAGCCTCGGCACAAAGACAGGAGTGAACCCTGAGCACTTGTGGGTGAGGCCCAAATACCTTAAAAATTGAATAGAATCTGATTAGTCTCTAGACATGTTAACTAAAAAAAGGTGGTGGGATAAGGACTCAGTTAACTAATATAAAAAGCAAGAATGGGCAGTTTTACAGATTCCATGAACATTGAATGTATTAGCCAAAATATCACCACTGGATGAAGGAAATGAGACTATTTTTCAGAGTCAACAACTGAGGGCTGCAAAAATAACCCAGAGTTCAGACTAGATGCTTACTCGAAACCCGAGTATAGTTGATCCAAATTATATATCTTTGGTACAGGCAAGACAGGCATGCACGATACAAAAAAATGAGTTATATTAAGACAATCATTTAAATAAAAAAGCATTTGCCTTTTAGGGTCTGTGGTATCTATTAACATCTTGGCTGAGTATGAAATGGATATTTAGAATTGTAGCTATCACTAGCTCTGAAGCATAAATTTTTCCAACTGTGAGAATATGCAGATTTCGAGACAAAAAACCTTACAGAAGCTATTTGAGTTAGGTGGTTGTTTGGCTCTGGACTAGATAGTCTGCTCCAATCAGTTTTGTTTCTTCAGGTTAGAACATAGAGTGACAGACAACCGCAAAGCACTTTAGAGTCAAAAGAAAAGAACATTTTATTTCTAAGCTTGGCTCAGTATCCATGCAAATTCGTTTTTTTCTACTCCCAGTTTTGGAGTAAATAAATAATGTAAGAATCACTAAACACATGTGATCATCTGTAAGAGATGAGCCAATTATTTAAAAGATCATTAAAAAAAACTTATACAAGAAACAAAAATATGGGGGGCTGGAGCCATAGTAGCACATAGGGCATTTGCCTTACATGTAGCTAACTTGGGTTTGATCCTCAGCATCCCATTTGGACCCCAAAACTCTGCAAGAAGTAGTTCCTGATGCAGATACAGGAGTAATCACTGAGCATCAGCAGATGTGGACCACTGCTACCTAAAAAGAAACAAAAAATTATTATAAGTATTTAAAATTGAATTATTAATAGCCTTCCCAAACATGTCACTATGTCTTACGTTGTTAATTAGTCCATTCTATCAAACAGTTAAAGGAGGAATATATCAGTTCTGTATAATTTTTTTAGAGTGTAGAGAAGCGATAAATTTGGTATGTCATTTTGAGACCAACATACCCTATTATCAAATGAGACTAAAACATACTTTAAAAAGCTATGCATCTGTATTTCTCATGGCCATAGATTAAAAATTATAAATAAATGCAAATAAATTAAGTCCAGTAATGTATAAAAATATTGTACACAATTTATACTAAATGCAGGGCTAATTTAACCTTTGCAAATACAGTATCACTGTATCACTGTCTTCCCATACATCATCGATTGGCTCGAGCAGGCACCAGTAACATCTCCATATAACCTGTCTCATGCAAGTAGAGCCCAAGGGCACCTGATAGCTCGAGGAACATAAAGAGCCTCGGACCATTCCATCAGGACATGGGAATGAGGTGTATAATTTACTGGTATTTGGCATATCAAATACGACACTGGTAGCTTGCCAAATACAGTAATATAATCTATTCAACAGTCTAAGCAGAAAAAGCATTTAAATAAATATAGCATCCATTCATAATAATAGCTCTTTGTAAATTGGGAATAAACTCAATAAACACCATCTACAAATAAATTATAGCTAACATCATGCTTTATAATGAGAAACACAAAGCATTTCTGTTAAGATAAGGTGTAAGCCAACGACTTCTCATCACTACTGTATAGCAATATTCTGGAATTTGTACCTAATGCTTTGAAATAAATTATGAAATAAAATATGCACAAATTGCAAAAGAGAGAAATATATTTGTTTGGATATTAAAATAAATTATGTATAAAATACAAAGGAACCAATCTAAAAGGATTAATAATAATTTATCACATGATCATAGAATATAAGATTAATTTGAAGAATTAGGTTCAGTCCCATGAATCAACAATTTGAAGTTCGAAGAGACAAATTACATTAGCATCCCTCAAAATAAAATTCATTAACCACTCCATCAAATATATGGATATGTGTTTATGTGTGTGTGTAATCAGTGAGATAGACACTATTAAACTCTAATAAGGGAAATATATGTGTAGATAGTCCATAACTACATATAGAAAAACTAATATTGTCAAGACGTCACTTGTTGCCAACTTGATCTATTGATTTCATGAAATCTCAATAGAAATCCTAGGAAACTGAGACCATGTTTATGGGTCAAGTGCTGGACCAGAACACTGGTATGTGGGAGGCCTTGAGTTTCTCTTGACATTTCCAGGAGTGATGGTGATGGACAATGACCACTGCAGGCAGAACAGTCACTAAAGACCCAGTAGAACATCGCTAAGAGTGGCCCTGGACTTCTTGAGCACTAATGGGTATTATCCTATAAATTATTCCATGGAAAAATTACACACACTGATTTCCAAAATGAGTATGAAAATACATGGACTCATGAAAATGAGTATAATATTGAAGGAGAACAAAGCCAGAGGACTGAAACTTTACACTGCAAGTTGAACAATTTAAAAATTAAACTAGTCATGGCAGTGTGGTATTAGCAGAAGGCTGACTGAATATATTCATTGAGGAGTACTGCACCCAGAAACAATGGACATAGTCAAGTGATCTATGAGAAAAGAGCAAAAGTAACACAATAGATAAAATCTTTTGGGGCCAGAGTGATAGCACAGTGGTAGGGTGTTTGCCTTGCACAAGGATGACCTAGGTTCAACCCTGGCATCCCATATGACCCCGAGCACTGCCAGGAGTAATTCCTGAGCCCTGCCGGGTTTGACCCAAAAAGAAAATAAAAGGGATAATCTTTTAACCAGTTGTGCTGGAGCATGACATACACATGTAAAAGTAATCAACAGCTGAGGATATAATTCAGTGGGAGAATGGTTGCCTTGCACATGCCCTGCACCACACATGCACACACACAAAATTATTCTCTAAACAGACTTCAATTTTTTAAAAAAATTATTATACCACTATGAGATATACAGATACAAAGATGTCCATGTTTGGGTTTCAGTCATACAGTGTTCCAGCATCCATCCCTCCATCAGTACCCAGTTCCCACCACCAATGTCCCCTGATTCCCTCCCCCATCCCCAGAAACTTTGCCTCTTTCTCTCTCTCTCTCTCCTCTCTCTCTCTCTCTCTCTCTCTCTCTCTCTCTCTCTCTCCCTCCTTCTCCAACACATCGTGGCTTACAATACATACATTTAGAGGTCATCATGTATATCCCTTTGCCTACATTCAATGCTCAGTTCTAGGCTGGAATTATCATTTCCAACAATTATTAGTACACTGGCCCCTTCTCTGTCTCACCTAATCTCTGACTCCCACAAACTTACGGTAGATTCCACCCACTGACAAGACCTCCTGATCCATATTTTTCCTAGCCTTGGATATTGTATCGTACTATTTTTATATCCTTCAAATAAATGCAGTCATTCTATATCTGTCCTTTTCTCTCTGGCTAATTTCACTCAGCATGATCCTCTTCATATCTGTTCTTTTATAGACAAATTTCACAACTTTGTTTTTCTAATAGCTGTGTAGTATTCCATTGTGTAGATAATACCACAGCAGAAACAATATCTGCACTTCTGTGTTCATAGCAGCACTATTCATAATAGCCAGAATCTGGAAACAACCAGAGGACCCAAGAACAGATGACTGGAAAAACAGACTTTAGAATTTCCACAAGAACTTATTCACATTGGGTCTACAATTCACACAAAGTCTACAATTATGTAGTCTTTGATGTAAAATGTAATACTATAAACACCTAGAAAATAAAATATAAACCTTGATGGGACTGAAGCTTTTAAGCTATAACATTAAAGATTTTTCAGCTCCAGCATTAAAGGTAGGACCTATGAAAGATAATGTTTATTTGATAAGTTAGATTTCATTAAAATTAAAAAAGAAAAGTTCTACTCTACAAAAGGTAATATTAGAATAATAAAAATATATGCCATAAATCAAGAAAAATAATTATAAGAGGTATCCCTAGAAGGGCTAGGAGATTGCTCTAGTGGTAAAACATATGCCTGGCATATGTGAAGCCTTGAATTTATTATTGTACACCTTGGGTCTTCTATCCACAGTTATGTGTCGTCTTAGTGGTCCCCAACCTTCATGGGTCCACCTTGGTAGCCCCAGAAACTATGAGGGTGATCCTGGTAGCACTGGAGCACCACCAGCCTGATACCCACACTGTTGGGTAAGCACTGAAGTGGTAACACCAGTAGGACAAGCATTACCAGAAAAATTCTCATTAGCATCATTGTGTGGAACCCCAGTTACAGAATGTTAAAGGGAACTCTGATGAAGAGATTTTTATAGTGGAAGAAGCTGTGCCTACTTACTGGCAGTAGGTGACATCCTCAAGCCAATTAATTAAGTTTATGATGAATAGTATGGTGAGCTTTACTGCCATGGTGAAAGAAAATTGATTTATTCTGACTGAAGCTCCTTTCCAATGTCACCTCTACCTTCACTGAAGTCTTAGCATCTTCAGGGAACAAAAATATTGATGTTCCTGGTTCTGCTACCATCTTAGATATCATTCATAATGTCAGCTGCATTAGTTCTTTGAGTTGAACGGCCTGTGCCTTGGAGGCTAAAAATCCTCCAGGTCTGTTCTTTACCATCACTCCAATTCAAAGACCATAGCAAATTTGGATAGAATGAACTGTAAAAAAAAAAAAAAAGGCAAGAGAAAATAAAAAGAAAACAGGTTCTTGCTGTACTTCAAGTCTAGTACCTCAGTATTTTGGACTTGCAAAATAGTACAATGGGTAGTACAATGCTTGCTTGCATATGGGTTTGATAGCCAACATTCCATATGGATTTTCAAGCAGATCCAGGAAAAATTCCTGAGTACAGAGCCAGGAGTAACCCCCGAGCATCGCTGGGGTGTGGCCCCAAATCCAAAGGGTTAAAAGAAAAACTGGTAGGTAAAAACTGGTAGGTAGAACAAGTTTGATGTATTTTATTAAAATTGCCAACTGAACTCTCTCTTCTATCTCTCTCCCCCCCTTTCTCCTTCTTTCACTATCCTTCTCCCAGTCTTCCCACCATAGTCCCCCTCCAGCCTTTTGCATATTACTAGGCTGACAAAAATACAAAATAACAAATAAAATGACCATTGATATAATAATTACTTGTTTAAATAAGCCAAACACCTTGTTGTAAATAGATGAATTGTTCTCTGTTTTCATCTATAATTGATAGTTTCTATGATATGATACATTGAATAAATCAGAGCTTTCTGTAGAGTCCTGGGGCTCCCCCCAGAATCTGGCACACTGGTTTTCTTTTTTATCTGGTTTATTAAAATTCATCAAAACAGCCTGTCAAGAAGTCTGGTTTCTCTCTAGAGGTTGTTAATGAATTAATTAGTGCTATAAAATCTGCCTACAAACTATACATTGTAATCTTAATAATAAATAAGGTTTCCCAAAGTCGAACTCGAATAGAATACAACAGAATTCTTTCACTGCCTCCTACTTACCCCATCTTAATTGTAGAAAGGAATTTTTTGTTGGAAAATTTCACACAAGGGCATCATTGCTGGGCTCTCCTGAAAACCTGAATTCCTGGTCTGGGGGTCAGATCTTCTGTTCAGATTCTGTAGCTTTGGTTCTTTGCAGTGCTAATAGAACTATGGAATCCAAAGGACCATGATCCATGCTTCACCATATTTCATGGTATTGTCATCTCATTTTAAAAGACAGAGCATATGTACAAAAGTAAAAAGCACTGAGATCATTTCATTATGTATCATCATTGTGTTATAATATGTTTTATTTATGCATTTGTTATAGTCATTGTTCAGAGAAAGAGTTTCATTAGTGCATGAAATTGTTATTGCTTGACAAGGAAATAAAATCAATTATTTATTCTAAAAGTTTAAAGGAGTTTTAGTTTTATTGGCAGGAATAATAGACATAAGATTGAGAAATACAGTGAATTTGTTTTTCCTTCCAAATTTGTTATTTTATGAGAAGATATAGGTTACAGTAGTATTGATATTACTGTTGTCTGCTTGCCATTCTGCTACACCATATAAAACCCCAGAATGTGAAGTTTCCTTTTAATACTTTGGAAGCATTTCTCTCTACTAATGCTTTTGTATTTCACAATGGTTCATGTTAAAATATTTGACATAAACCTGAAAAGTTCCTTGTAATTATCAAAAGCCTCAGGTGTGTCATATTACCTTGATCTCATTTGCACTTTGTAGTTTTGAAGCTTGTCTCTGGACAAGTTAAAGGCAGTTTGAGGGAATCGTTGTAAATAACAACAGAATCAGAAGACTCTCTTGAAGAATAGCGAAACAGAACAGATCATTATAATCATGGCACGTCCTTTATTAGAATAAGGCATGCCATTGGCCAGACTGCCTTTGTTGATCTGGCTCCTTCCTCTGTGCTGCTCTAGATTGGTATTACAAGGTTAGAATATTGTGTACAGTCAGAGGTGGATTTGGTCTGTAGTCCTTTATCTCTACTGTCCCAAACTAACTCACACTATGCAGTCTGGACCCCTTCTTCCCATTACAAAGAAATTTATTCTGGCAGAACCACTCCTGTGTAGGCAGTGGTCCAGCATCTGACAATGGGGATTTGTGCTGTTTGGTGTATTTGATCTGTTTGGTGTATTTGTTGTTTTCCTTTTTATTAAAGATGCTCATCTTGACTCCTCTCATAGTTTTTGTACCAGACTAGTATGACAGCACCTAGTATACTATAGTTGAGATTTTTATTTAATCCATATTACCTTTTCTCATGTTGCTTAGCCATGAATATTTCTAGAGCATTTGCCATGTATTTTCCCTTGTCCTCTCTAGTCCTGATAACAGTAGTAGGTAAATTCAAAATGAGTAATACTTGTGTGTCTGTTGATTCAACAGGGAGAAAAAGGGAAGCTATGACTAATACTGCTTTACATTTCTTAGATGTACAGTGTTAGTAATTGTACCTATCTCAATGACCTTGGGAAGAATCATTGAAAAAATACACAAAAAATATATTACTGTGCTCGTCACGTGGTAATGGATTTTAGACATTATATTTATCATTCAATACATATTCTGAAAGTTCATTTTGAAGATAACTCAGTAATTTATATTCATTATATATCTTGTGTTTGTAACAGAATTTTCATTGTGAGAACAAGTCATTCTTCAAGTCCTGAATATCCTTTTATTTCTTGAATACAGTACCCATTTGTTTTTTTTTCTTTGTTTTTGTTATTCAAAGTAACCTTCCAATTTCTGTTCTATGCAAACAGAGCCCTTTTGTTGCAGGACACCTAAAAGCCTAGGCCTCTGCATCTGCCCTGGATTGCCTCCTGCAGGTCACTTCATAGATAGGGGGGTAGTCTAAATGTGGCAGTCTTATCTGACTATGTATTCTGTACTGACTGGTATAAATATTCTCTCATGCTACCACAATCATCTTGGGACTAGCTAGATCTTACCAGCATATTTGCCTGGCCACGTTGGATCTCTAAGTAATTAGACCAGAGAGAAATGCTGTTTGCCTCCAAGCAAGCAAGCATGGCTCCATGATAACTCAAAGGCAACTAAAATACAAAACTACCGTAAAGTAGACAAGACTCTTGTGAAGGCTTGGAGAAAGATTTAACTGGCATTAGTCTTTGGTACAGAGACATGCCATCTCAGAAACCCCCTTCTCTACCCTATAAGGCAATTCCAGGCAGATCTTGGCTCAAGATATTAGGTGAGGTGTTGGGAGAAATTACCTGAGGGCATTTGATCCTTTCCTGCCAGGGGAAGTTACATTTAGCTTATAGCTTCTCCAAGCTCTGCTAGGAGGCTTTTAATTAGCTCTGGGTCCTTGTAAACAACCAGATGGTCTCCTGAAGTTGCTACATTCTATAGAGCTATTTTCCTGTTTTCATCTCTAGATAGCCCAGCCCATTCTGGAGTTTGGGCGGATTTCTAGCTATGAAATAAGCTGCAAGAAGAAAGAAGCTCTCTCTTTTTTCCCCCTTTTGCCATTTCGGCTTCCCTTGGTGTTTTGCTTCTCCGTCCTCTCCATTCTCTGTTGGGCCTCTACACGTGGTGGCAGCCATCTTGGCCTACACCTGGCTGGGGCCTAGCTGGGAACCCAGAGTCCAGAGGTTTTCCCTGCTCTTGGATTGTGTATTGGAACCTGTGATAGTAAAGCCCTTTTAAAACTGCATCAGATTCCTGAGTCTTCATCCATTCTCCGCTGGCTTGGGAGGTAGAAGGGAACTCACTTCCCGACACTGTCAGGGACCCTGGCGGTGCCTCCCCGACACCCTTTAACTTGCACCTTGCCAATATTTTAATACCTTTAAATCTAGTTTCTATCACACTTACCATGATCTTTCTAGAAGGAAAATGGTACCCAATCACTTCCCTGCATAAAGCTCTTTGCTAGATAGCTTTTCTTTGACCTTAATTGAAGGTCATCTGAGCATAGCATAAAAGACTTCCATGTTGCAGTAATTGCTTCTTCTCCCAGGTCACCTCTCTGTTCCATCTCCCTACTCCATAATAATCACAGTGTAGTATTCCTAGGAGTCTACATTGAGTTTATTGTGAAAGAATGTTGTTTTCTTCCTAATTCAGGCTTTTGCATGTGGGCTTACTATATATCACCTTTAAGAGATAATAAGCTTCTTATCCTAAAACACAATGCCAATTTGCTACCACCTTTGAGTACCCTTCAACAACTCTTCCTATTTGCTGATAAGAACAAAGTTGGTAACTCAAGTAGTACTTTAGAGCTTCTTGCTTAGTTTAGTGTTTTAGTGTTTATCTCCCCGTTAGCTTATATTACATATTTTCTTTCCTATAGACCTGACTGCTCAATGCATTTCTTGGTAACAAGAGTTTTAGTAATTCATTACAGCAACATCAGAATCTAAGAAAGAATGGTCTATAAATAGATGGTCTTTTTATGGAAGAGAGTGTAGAAAAAGGGAAGCTAAGTATGTTATGACTTGCACCCACAGGCTGAAATGGAAGACTAGATGGCATAAACTTTTGCAACGTATTGTCTGTCCAATTTATGAAACTTTCTTTTGCAAAATTGCTCTTTTTAAAGGAACATTAATGCCATAAGGGGAGTAATACAGGTAGTTGGCAAGTAGTCTCCATTTCCTGAGAGCTGTGTCTATTGAATAATCATTTCTTAGGTTTTATCAATTTTATACTCTGTTTTATTTAAAATTTTGATGTTATGAAGTGGTTTTCAAGCATCAGTGTGTGATCTAGTACTGATCCGATTCCCCAATGTACAACAAAGAGTTGGAGATCACTTTTATAAAGACTAGCAACTGTAGGTTGGATTTTCACCAGTTCTCACTATGGCTCTAGTTTAGTTAATGGTTTTACAAATTTTTGATCCAGATTGCAGAGGTGAAAGTTATATTATAGCTCCCATCTGTAAAGTGTCATTAGTTGAGTTGCTTGAATATTCTTATCTCCAATTTCTCAACTGTAAAATATTTGTAAATACCTTTGTAAGAGAGTTTTAAAAATGAAATAAAATTGCTTGGGTTGCTAGAACTCTGTTAACAAACCTTTTTTAAACTTATAATGGTGTGGAAAATCTATTGTTTTCTATGAGTTTATAGATTGAGCAGAAGCTGTGTCTCATCAATGGAAGTACCAGGATGGCAGGAAGGCCTAAATGGACTGACACCCGGTGCTGATCTATATCTTTGACTATATCTACATCTTTGATGCTTATCTAATTTCTTTTACATCTTCTCTAGTTTCACTGCCTGCTAATTGTCTCTACCAATGCACTTACTATTTTTTTAAAATTTTCTTTTTTTTAATTATACCATTACAATTACAATTACATTACAATTACAGTTACAAAGATGTTCATGATTAGGTTTCAGTCAGTGTTCCAGCACCCATCCCAACACCACTGCACATTTCCCAACATCAATGTCCCCTGATTCCCTCCCCTCTCCCTCAGCCTGCCTCTGTGGCAGGCAATTTGCCCCCCTCTCTCTCTCTTCTCATACAATATAATGTTTGCAATATATACATTTAGAGGATATCATGTTTTGGGGAGCCTCTGGAATTTCCAACAATTTCAGGAAATGAATTCCCTTCTACCTCTTAAGCCACAGAGAATGGGTGAAATTTGGCACATTTCTAAAAAGGCTTTTACACCTGAGCAATAGTCCAGCGGGTAGGGCATTTGCCTTGCACACAGCCGATACTTGCTGGCCCAGGTTCGATCCCTGGCATCCCATATGGTTCCCGAGCACAGCCAGGAGTAATTCCTGAGCTGCAGAGTCAGGAGAAACCCCTGAGCATTGCCAGATGTGACCCAAAAAAGCAAAAAAAAAAAATAATAATAATAATAATAAAAAAAATAAAAGGCTTTTACTAAAACAAGCTCTGCAGCTACAATAAAAAATAATGGGGGGCCTGAGCGATAGCCTAGTGGGTAGGGCATTTGCCTTGCACGCTGCCAGCCCATTCCAGCCTGGGTTCGGTCCCCTGCATCCCATATGGTCCCCTGAGCACCACCAGGAGTAATTCCTGAATGTAGAGCCAGGACAAACCCCTGAGCATCGCCGGGTGTGACCCAAAAAACAATAAAATAAAATAAAATAAAATAAAATAAAATAATGGGATTCCCCAGACCTCTAGCTCTTGGTCATAACTTAGACTATGCATGAGGGCACAACTCTACCACCTAAGTGGAAATTTATACCTTCAGTCAGTCCCTTACATGTCCAAAAGTAATCCTATTTTCAGATTGACAAATAAGCTTCGAGGTGTAGAAGTAGAGTGGCACCACATTTGTTTCAGGTCTAAACAAATTATTATGTCAGGGACAGTTCCCTTTCTCTGAAATTATCTCTTATGTAGTAAGACTCAGACACATGGGACAGAGCTGCTACCAGCTCTCCCTTGCGCTCAGCTGATCATGAGGCACCCAGGAGGGAAGGCAAGTTCTAGCCCTGGCCCTCCATCCCAATAGAACCTCCCAAGAAGCCAGAGGAACCCCCCACACCATGAGGGCTGCCATTTTCAACATCTGGGCTCCACCCAAGAGAAAAACCGATCTCTACCCGTTGCTTTGTGGCTGCGTAGTTCGTCAGTAAATGCATGACAAGAGAGTCTACTTTTGAGAGTATACCACCTGTAGAGCAGAGCCTGGCAAGCTATCTGTGTTATATTTGATAGTCCAAAACTCAGTAACAATTATAGACCTCATTCCCATGACCTGAAGGAATGGTCTGAAGCTTTTCGTGTTCCTAGAGCGAGCAGATATCCTTGGGCTACACTAGGACTCGACAGAATGTATGGAGATGTTACTGGTGCCTGCTTGATAAAATTGATGAACAAGATAAGTGATATAAGTGATCTCTTATCTCAAAACACTAGAGAGAGTGAAAGAGCTGGTATAAAGAAATACATCTCAATGCATAAATGTTCATGGGAAGAATCACACCATAATTTCATGGGTTTCATGTACCCATGGGTTTATTTTCTATTCTGCACCAAGGTGATTTTGAGTGTCCTGTCCTCTGTTTACTGAAAGAGTAATGCTCACCCTCTTGAGAGCAAACTAGCATGAATCTTCCTTAATCTTCCATGATAGTCTCAACGTAGCCAGGGTGGTAGTCTCCTGGTAAATTCTAACTGTCCCACACTGGGACCAGTGGGTATAAAGAGGAACTGTGCCCAATCTAGATAACATTGAAATATTAGTAGAGATTATAGTAATGTTGCAGCAGTTACTGATTCAGAGTCAGAATAACTCTTGTAACTACCACACCCTCCATCAGTGTTTACAGAGAAGAGAGATCTCATTAGGATGAATCTTGGCTTAAGAACATGTAAATTGCTTAAATTACCACTGTCTCATTGTATCACTGTCTTTCCATTGTTCATCGATTTGCTCGAGTGGGCACCAGTAATATCTCCATACGTCCTGTCATGGAATTGAGGTTCATAATTGTTACTAGCTTTTGGCATAACAAATAAAACACGGGTAGCTTTCCAGGCTCTGCCATGAAGGTGGTATACTCTCAGTAGAAGGCTCTCATCTCGAGCATTTACTGATGAAACTTAGAGGAAAGATCAGGTTTTCTCTTGGGTGGAGCTCTGAGGAACTATGGAGTCTGAATATTGAGAATGACTGACGCATGATGTGTGGGTTGCTCTGGCTTCTTGCTAGGCTTACTGGGATTACGGGTATCAGTTAAAAACTGTCTAGAACTGTATACAGTGTATAAATGTGAAAGATCCTAGGAACGACATTATCCTAAGATCAGTATTATCTAAGAATATCATGCTGCCACTTTGGCTGCGCCTCCAAGGGAACTGTAGGTATGGTGTGGGTGGGTCTCTCATCCGGGAAAGCTGGCATGGAGGAGAAGGAAAAGGGGGGGCCAAATCTATGCTCCGAGTCCGGCCAGCATGATCCCAACCCGGCATGTGTGAGGGAACCCTTGGAGCAATGTTTGACTCAGCCAAGGGCTGGCCGAGCCCTTACTGGGAGGTCAGCTCCATGGATTGCTTCCAGGTGGGGCTGGTCGAGCAGCACAGCTGTGGGGCAGCTTAAACTATAAGTGGATTAAACAGCAAAGCTCCCAAGTTTGCTAGGCCTGTCATCCAATAATCATGTATATCCCTTTGCCTACATTCAGTGCTCAGTTCTAGGCTGGTATTATCTTTTACAACAATTATTAGTAAACTGTTACTTTCTCTGTCTTACCTAACCTCTGACTCTCACTATTTTGAGGTAGATTCCATCCACTGACAAGATGTCCTGATCCATGTTTTGCCTGGCCTTGGATATTGGTATCATACTTTTTTATATGCTGCAAATAAATGCAGCCATTCTATATCTGTCCTTTTCCCTCTGTCTAATTTCTCTCAGCATGATCCTCTCAATGTCCATCTATTTATAGGCCAACTTCTTAACTTTATTTTCCTAACAGCTGCATAGTATTCCATTGTGTAGCTGTAACATAGTTTCTTTATCCAGTCATCTGTTCTCAGGCACTCTGGTTATTTCCAGATTCTGGCTATTGAATGCACCTGCTGTTGATTTTATTAAGTCCACATAATTTTATCTACATGTCTATATTTACGAGTGTGTATTAAAATATTGCTTAATTTCAAATTAGAATTTCAAAGATGACCAGTGCAAAGATAATCAGTGCAAATAATCTGCAAATATTTACAGATTGAACTAGGCAGTTCAATCTGTAAATATCTTTGTCCACAATTATCTTCATAAACTCGATTTTATAGAACCATGCTCTAGCATTTTATTTTAATAAAGTGTTGATATGCCAATATTGTTTGTACAACACTGACTTCTTTGGAACATAATTAGTAATTTTTTAAGTACAATGACAATTTAGCCTCTGATAACTGGGCAACAAGAAATCATTCTTTTCAATAGAATTTGTTTTTTTCTAGGTATTATGAACCATATAACCCATTTAGAGTTTCCCTCAATACCTGTGTTAGTAGGAATTATTTTAAAACCCTTGCACTTTTTTTAATTAAAAGTTTTGTTTTAATTGACTCTCTGTGAGATAGTTACAAAGTTGTTCATAATTAGTTTCAGTCTTACTGTCTTACAATGTTCCAACATCTGTCCTTTCACCAGTGTAAATTTCCCACCACCAATGTCCTCAAATTTCCCAACCTTCTGAATGGTTTACTAATAGTAATTCGTCTGTCATCTATACATGACAAAACGCTGTAAACTTAACTGATTTCCACCCACGAACCTGCCTTTATGACAGGCTCTCTCTCTCTCTCTCTCTCTCTCTCTCTCTCTCTCTCTCTCTCTCTTCCTCTTTTTGTTTCTCTCTCACTTGCACTTTTCTCTGTGTCTCTCTTATTCTCTTTCCTTTTTGTGCATTGTGTTTTGCAGTACAGGTACTGAAAGGCCATACTGCTCATTCCTTTTTTCCTCTTTCCAAAGTGCTCATTTCCAACTATCATTGTCATAATGGACCTTTCCTTCCTATGTTCCCTCCCCACCACCAACTGTGGCAAGCTTCCAACAATGGACCAGTCCTACTGCCTCTTGTTAGAATATATTTTAAATATATGGATTTTTCTTTTTTAAGTTCCATTTTATTATTTAATTTTATTTTATTTTAGCCCATTTTATTTTGTTTTTACTGAAAAATCAATCAGTTGTGAAGAAACGAAAGGAAAAAAAATGTATTTCTTCATTTTTCACATCATTTCTTCTGCTAGTTAAGGTCTTTCTCTTACTGAAGACCTAGTTAAAATTACACCTCTACCATGAAAATATCATTGGTTGCATCATCAGATAGATATTTTTATTCTCTCTGAACCCATACAAAATTTTATTCATTTTTAACTTCTTCATTTTACATTCTATGTTAACTGTTCACCTGTATTTTTCGTGCTTAATTACATGCATAACAAAAGTATAAAAACAGTATTTTTATAGTTATTATTTTGATAATGTACACTATTCATTGGCCTGTTTGCTTTACATTTACTTAATCTTCAAATAAATATTATTGGATATTTCTGAAGTAGACCAAAGGCATGAAATCCACGTCTCCTTGAGGTGAGAATTCTGCGCTTTTGAGATGGAGAGACGGAGGCATTACCCAGATGTGGAAATCCAAGGCCCATCCCTGGTAGGGTAAACCTCAGAAAAGGAGAAGCTAACAAAAAAATTAAAGATTGTCATAAGAGTAGGAGAAGATTAATAGTGCAAGGCTTTCCCTGTGACAGTGCCCAGATTATCTCCTGTATGTGCAGAGCACTCAAGATAAAATATTCGGAAGAACTCTTATAACCTCCTCCCAAAAGTTAGGCTTGTTCTTTAAAGCATGTGTTTTCCCTTGAACATATCCGTGCGTACTAGCTTGCTTTTCTCCCACTCTGGAGAAGTTGGTCTTCTCTCTTGAATACATATTCCTCTATTTCTTCCCCCTCACATCTTTCTAAGTAAATTTCACTCTGTAAGAACTTTCTTCTGGGTCGGAGTGATAATCCAGCAGGTAGGGTGTTTGCCTTGAATGCGGTCAACCTCGGTTCGATCCCTGGTATCCCATATTGTTCCCCCATACAGTGCCAGGAGTAATTCGTGAGCACAAAGTCAGGAGTAACCCTTGAGAATTGCTGAGTGTGACCTAAAAACAAAAAAATTCCCTGGAGCACACAAAGATCCATTAATTTGCCTGATTGTCAAGATTAAAGTCCAAGAAATGAAGACAAATGTATCTGGCAAGTCTGAGAGCTCACATTCCATCCTGGACACTGCATGGCCTCTGAGCATGACCTTAATATGGTTGTGGTGGCCCAAGATCGCTCCATAAAGCAGTACTGGGAGTGGCCCTATATTAGAACAAAGAAGTAAAGAAATAATAGTTTGCCTGAGGACACACTAACGGGAGGTCAATGTGGAGGTCCAGTTTGAAGGTTAACTGTTAAAACCTAATATTTTAAATGATCATGAGACTTGGTGCTTTGTGAATTTCTCAAGCAGTGATATGAAAATGGACCATATTTCAGTCATGGATGTGTGTTTCCTCATGAAAATATTCCCAAAATCATGGGATTAATGAACAGACAAGAGCTCACTTATTTTGCATAGTCCAAATGAAGTGTATTGTCTCAGTAGCATACGAGAGTGGGAGTGACGATCATCCAATGTTGATTCTTAGTTTCCATAACCTTCTCTTATCTTTATGGTATATACTTTTCCGCGTATATCCCCACCTAGAAAATATGAGCTGTCTTTTCCTCTAACATTTGCTGTGTGAGTGGTACAATTCTTAATTGCTTACTAAGAGTGATTCATTTTGTCTCTACATGACTGTCACTGTATCACTGTCTTCCTGTTCATCATCAATTTGCTCGAGCTGGCACCAGTAACATCTCCATATGACCTGTCTCATGCAAGTAGAGCCCAAGGACACCTGCTTGCTCCAGGAACATAAAGAGCCTCAAACCATTCCATCAGGTCATGGGAATGAGGTCTATAATTGTTACTGGTATTTGGCATATCAAATATGACACAGGTAGCTTGCCAGGCTCTGCCGTGCGGGTAGCATACTCTTGTAGTCATCTCAAAATTCAGCATTTATTGATGAACCGCCCAGCAACAAACAAGCACAGTAAACTTAACTGATTTCCTAAGATCAACTCAGATAGTAAAAAGTGGAGCTACGGTTAAAATTTGGTCTAACCACTTCTACTAGAATTGATTTTTCAAAGCAAAAGTTAACTATGAATCCCCCAAAAGGAAGGTAAAATATGTAGATAAATGTGCCTTAATCAAGCACAAGATATTGGAGAAACATATCTCTAAATTATTTTAAATAGTCACATTACTTTTTAAGTGTAATGATGAACAAAAACAGGCAAAGCTTAGAAAGTGATACGCTTAGGAAATAAAGTAATAGCCAAGTTAATGGTTGAAATTAGACATTTGAAAAGCTAAATTTTCTAAGTGGGAGTATTTTAGAAAATTTGTCTAGTTTGGGATCATTACAGATGTCACAGAACAACAACAGTATTACTAAGCGCTCAGTTGGGAATATACATAATTTCAGCAGGAAGCTCATTAACAGAACTAGGACTTTTCATCTTAGAGGTTCTCTGACAACTTGAATAGCATGGTGACTTAATCTGTTAAAGTTTTTTTTCACATCAGAGCAAACTTACTTAGGAAACTAGTTATAGTTATGATATCCCCAAAAAGCACTAGAGAGACATATTTGAAGTGGGAAAAAAATGGCTTAACTTCACAAAAGTAATAAATGAAAATTAAATATCTCGTTGCCAATGTTGCAACTGCTCAAAACCTAACATATCCTGAGTAAAATTAGTACAAAGAGAAAATGTTGACTCTGTATACTCTGGTGAACCTCAGGATCAAGTTTGCTACCTTAAATGTTAAATTTAATCCATGAAAATTAAAAATAATTTAACATCACAAAAGACCCCTTTTTTGATTTTTTGGGTCACATCCCCCAGTAATGCTCAGGGGCTACTCCTGGCTCTGCACTCAGGAATTACTCTTGGCAGTGCTAGGGGGAACATATGAGATACCAAGAATTAAACCTGGGTTGCCCGCATGCAAGGCAAATGCCCTACCACTGCTGTATTATCGCCCAGCCCCAGATAGAGAGACACTATTTTGTATGTCTTAAGTCCAAGGTATTTTCCCCTTTTTGCATATCATGCTTTAGGAAAAAAGAAATTCCCTTAAATTCAAATATGTATTTACTATGGTGTTAGCAGGTTTTCCCTGTGTTTTATTTTTTAAAATGAAGCGCTATTACAAGAAGAAAAAAAGTGACTTGTTAGCTGTGACAGTTTATGATTTTTATAGAATATGTGCAGAAAATTATTATTTTTTTTTGGGAAACTTTAAACTTTATTTTTTTTTATTATACCACCGTGAAACATACAATTACAAAGGTGTTCATAATTAGTTCTTGGTAATACAGTATTCCAGCACCCATCCCTCCACCAGTGCCCCATTTCCACCACCAATGTACCCCTCCCCTCCCGTCCCCCACCCTCCTTAATAGCAGGTACCCCAGTTTCCTCTCTTTCTCTCTCTATCTCTCTCTCTGTCTCTTGTGCAGAAAATTATTAAGTGAATAGAAATCCCTCATCAAGAAATGATAATTATTTCTTGAAGTGTATTTTCAGAATTGCAGGTTCTGTTTTGATTGGCATTATAGAAATCACCAATATTATATGAGGGAGGCGGAAAGTTATATTATAGTTCAATTCTTATGAATTCACTTGAAATATCAAATGAAAGAGCTATGCTTGGAATATCACGCTCACTCAAGTGAGAGAAGGAATCTGGAGTTCTGACCTCCGTCGCTATTCCAGAATCAGGGACGCTGTCTCATTTGCCAAGGCATGGAAAATCAGATGGGCTGGACATGTAATGCGATTTGGAGACAATCGCTGGACTAGAGCTGTTACCGACTGGATCCTACAGGATGTCAAAAGATCCCGTGGCCGCCCACCCACAAAATGGCCAGACTTCCTTGACTCTGAAGGAACGGTTTGAGGCTCTTTGTATTCCTGAATCAACCAGATGCCATTGGGCTACATTGGCATGTGATAGGGTCCAATGGAAATGTTACTGGCGCCTGCTCGAGCAAATCAATGAATAACGGGATTCAAGTGATCAAGTGATCTAGTGATCAAATGAGAGCATCTGGCAGACTCAAACATTGTCTAACTTTTTATAAATCTATTTTAAATTTATTCAAGTATTTAGGAATGCATGTAGTACAACTTTGATCACTTCACTTGATCACTTGAATCGAAACCCTAGCCAAACAGGGTGTTCAAACCCAATATATCAAGATGCTTCGTGAGCTGTATTATGGATTCACCACCAGGATCTCACCATTCTACAAAGAAGTGATCATTGATGTCAAAAGAGGGGTTTGACAGGGTGATATCATTTCACCAAAACTCTTCAGTGCCACCCTCGAGAACATCATGCAAGAATTAGAATGGGAAGGAATGGAGTGAAGATAGATGGTCGGCAACTACACCACCTCTGCTTAGCTCATGACATCCTTCTAATAACACCAAACATTAGCCAAGCGGCACAAATGCTGGCTGATTTTGACCGAGAATGTGGAAAGATAGGTCTACAGCTGAATCTGAAGAAAACTATGTTCATGAAAAATGAACTAGTTCCAGAGGCCCCATTCACTCTCAATGGAACAAACATCTCTGAATGCTCAGTTATATGTACCTAGGTCAAGAAGTCAACATGATGAATGACCTAAAACCTGAGGTCTAGGTTAAAATAGTACAAATTTACATACCTCAATCCATGAATCTATATGCATAGGCATCTATTTATACATTCTTCTCATGTATTCGCCTTAGCCTATATAATTATCGTTATTCCATATTTCCTTTTTGATATATTGCTATTCATAAAGGAGAGCCATTTTATTTTTGAAAATATTTCCGATTTAGGCAGTTTAGGCAGTCACATAATCTTCCTAAGTGGAATTTTCTGTGAACAGAAAAAAGGGGACTTTAAAGTTACTGTGAAAAAAAATCTATAATAGGACAGGGGGAGCTGAAATTGAAAGATAGATATTAACGTAGAATGGAATGCAAACTAATTTCAGATTAAAATGATAGTTTACTATTTAAATTTAGACTAGAGCACACCTTGAGTACTTTTAAAAATTGAAAAAAAAAGTAATTTCTTTAATTACATGTTTTAGTGTTGACACTAAAGAACTCGACAATTCTTTTGTGTGGAAACTAAACTTTTATGCCAAGGCTCAGCAAAATATGTTGGAAAGTATAATTTATGAAAAACATTTTCCCCTTAGGTTAAGAAGTCTGTGGGATTGATTATTCTCAATAATCATGTTGTAATAGAATTAGACTGGTTTTTCCCTTGTATTGATTTCCATTACTCACAAATGCTATAGAATTTTAGGAGTATTTCGTACCTTTGTGTGTTTTACTGCATCCACTTTCAAATTTGAAGGACCAACCTGTGCCATTATATACCTCTCTACCTACTCCCGTTCACACTCTTTTCCATCTTGTTATTATCATAGCTTTGATTACATCTAGGAATTAGGCACAAGGTCCATCTGTTGTTATTTAGCAGATTCATTTGCTTCAGTTATTTATTGAATTAGATTATTTTGATTACAATTTTCCTTGTTACCAGCAATAATTGTTTACACAGCAGCTTCAGCTTTTTGTTTCTTTCACAATATTCTTAAGTAGTTGCATTGAGCCTTATGCTATGTAAACTTTTTTTTAAATTTTTTTTTCTTTTTGGGTCACACCCGGCGACGTTCAGGGGTTACTCCTGGCTCTGCACTCAGGAATTACTCCTGGCGGTGCTCGAGAGACCATATGGGATGCCAGGGATCGAACCCAGGCCGTCGCAGGCCGGCCGCGTGCAAGGCAAACGCCCAACCCACTGGACTATCGCTCCGGCTCCCAATGCTATGTAAACTTAATATGAATCTTTTAAGGGTAAATGTCTTGTTTTTTTCAAGGATTCCACAGGATTGATGGAGTTGATCGTTTGGAATCAGTG
This sequence comes from Cryptotis parvus, assembly GCA_021461705.1. NCBI lineage: Eukaryota > Metazoa > Chordata > Mammalia > Eulipotyphla > Soricidae > Cryptotis > Cryptotis parvus. The sequence goes on from JAJIBD010003977.1 coordinate 174,931, forward strand.
GTGGAGTCAGTTGATAGATGCAATTATAATGGAGAAAGTTAATAGTTGCACTAGACATAAAACAAAATTCTATGAGATAAATAAGTCAGAATCAAAGAAATCAAGCAGAGTAACCTGGACAGAGACAGGAGAGAGAGGGAGGGAGAGAGAGAGAGAGAGAGAGAGAGAGAGAGACAGAGACCAAGTCAGAGACCGAGTCAGAGACAGAGAGAGCAACGGAGAGATGGACTCTGATGCGTACCCAGACTAAATTTTTCTGTGGGAAAGCTGGTATCTTAAGCCATCTGCTTGTCCCAGATATTCAAAGCCTTTATTTTTTTCCTAACTTAACTTATTTTTATATCAGTAAATGCACGAAATGAGGACCTACTACTAAGAGTATACCACCTGCACATCAGAGCCTTGCAAGCTACCGTGTCATATTTGATATGCCAAAACCAATAACAATTATACACCTTGTTCCTATGACCTGAAGGGATAGTCTGAGGCTCTTTGTGTTCCTGGAGCAAGCAGATGCCCTTGGGCTACAATAGCATGTGACAGGACTTATGGAGATGTTACTGGTGCCTGCCCAAGCAAATCGATGAACAACAGGAAGACAAGTGACAAGTGATTATTCAACCCCTTTTACCTACAGAAACTTGTCATGATTATTTTCCATCTATAATACAAGACTTTCAAAATTTAAGATTAATATATGATTCTATGTAATGAACTTTTTTAAGAATGATGTACTCTTTAATTGCCCAATTAGCCATCTCATTATAACTTATGCTATTTCTTATCATTGAAAAAGAAATACTATTTTTTTTTCTGAAACTGCTTCTCCATCCAACTGCTATCCCATTCTAAAGTTTTCCATCCTGTTTTTCACGTCTCTCTGCAATGATGCTTCATCGGTTCTTTCTAGCACTCCTTTATTCCCTCCTCTCTTGCTAACTGCTTCTGGATAGTAAAGTACATCATTAGAAACACCAGTTTCCTTTGCTGGTGCTCAGTCCTGAAGTGAACTCACTGTCTTGATTTTGTTTTGAGTTTTCATTCCTTCTAGCAATAACTTTCGAGTGACACTGGAAGTCTTCTCTACCAGTATCCTTAATCATCCCTCCCTCTATGTCAGTGACAGCTTCTCTTCTGACTATCCTGGGAAAGTATAGATTGGCCATACTCTCTCCTAGAGTCCATCATATAGCCCAGTAACCATTCTCCATGGTAGTAGCAAAACTACCGAAAACCCCAGTGGCCAAAGCACTTACCATACTCTGTCTTCAGGTAAATGTGCAACCATAGGAACATTTCTAATGAGAATAAACCTATGACCTCCGATAATGTCCCCTTTTTTAAAGAAGCCATTTTTACCAAAACAAAATAAAATATCAAGATTTTATTTTAAAACCTCCCTCTAAAGTATTTGGTATCTGTTTAGTGCTCCTCGGAAATGGCCAACCTCAGTTGACCACAGTCATTTTCTTTATGCAGATTGGCAAATGCTGTACAGACGTGGCCAGACTGCATGGGAAAAATGCTTAAAATACACAGGAGGGGAAAAGTGCATCTTTCCCAGGATCCCTGCTGAGCTGATACCAGTGATCTATTTAAGTAGAAATAAACATTCCTTGGGATGCCAGGAGCCTACGTTCAGCTTTATTAAGCTATTTTCTGCTTTATTAAGAAATCTGTGTTTAATTTTTCCAAACATCTCTATGTTCATTTGGCTTTTCTGTGTGCATGAATCAATTAGGGTCCTTGATGAGAATGCAGATGTTGCACTCTGTTCTTATCGAAACAGTGTGTCTGTGCAGTTGGAGAGTAAAGAACTTGGAGGAATGCCAAGCATCTAGTCAGAGCATGTACATAATTGACTTTTCTTAGCAAAATTAATCATCCTGCACATGTTTCCTGTGCCTGGGTCCTTAGAAATTCCTATTGTTCTGTATCTATTTTAAAATTGCTTGGACTAACATAAATTGCTCACCTGTAATAAGTCAAATATTACTCTTAGTCCAAGGTCAGCTCTGTGTGTGTATGTGTGTATGTATATTAAGGTATTACATAGTAACTATTTTAATCTTTCCAAAGCGTATGGTCCCTACCCTGATGTATGATTTTTTTTTTCTTTTGGGTCACACCCGGCAATGCTCAGGGGTTAATCCTGGCTCAGCACTCAGGAATTACACCTAGCGGTGTTCAGGAGACTATATGGGATGCCAGGGATTGAACACAGGTCAGTTGCATGCAAGGCAAATGCCCTCCCCACTGGACTATCACTCCGGCCCCTGACATATGAATTTTATGACACTCTCCATAGATATTAAATATGCCAGATATGTCTATTTTGTAATAAGCTTCATGAAACTCTTCATATAAATTTCACATGTCAAATATTATTGTTTTGTTTTGACTTATTTTTCAACCCTAGGAAAAAAAATTGGAGATGCTGGCATTTACTCACACCATACAAGTTTATTGTTTGTAGTTGGTGAACTCATTGCTCTAGGGAAAAGGGCTATATCAAGACAGAAACATTATTTTTAGGTGATTTTCTTCTTTGAAGATATTTAATATGGTATGTCAAATTTTAAAGAATGGGGGGGCCAGAGCGGCACCACAGAGGGTAGGGCCTTTGCCTTGCAAGCAGCTCACCTGGGTGCGATCGCCGGCATCCCACATGGTCCTCTGAGCACCGCCAGGAATAATTCCTGAGTGAAGAGCCAGGAGTAACACCTGAGTGTCGCCGGGTGTGACCCAAAAAAACAAACAAAAAAGAATACAAAGAAAGAAAACAAACCCAGCACAACATGGATTTGCAAAAGAGTAACAGTATAGGACCAAGGAGGTATGTTTTGTTTACTGACTAGGGAAAACTCCGAGGTGTCATCTGTGTTTGACATCTGAGTTGATCTCTGAATGAGGTTACAGATTACTGTCTAATCCAACTAGAAGGAATAGCAAAGGCAGAGCTTTGAGTAAGAGTTATCTCAGTGTGGTTGTGGCATCTAAGGACTGGTGTGCCTGGAGGAGATAAGGCAGGGGGAAAGGAAGATGGAATGTGGTAACAGATCAGGTAGGATCTTAGGACAGAAGGTGGTCTAGAGTTTTATTTCATCTCCAGGGCGAGGTATGGGTTATAAGTAGATTTTTTTTTTAATTTTGCCTTTTGGTACTGGCAATGCTCAAGGTTTACTCCTGGTTCTGTGCTCAGAAATTACTCCTGGTGGTGCTCAGAAGACCACTTAGGCTGTCATAGATCAAACACTGGTCAACTGCTGCAAGGCTGATGCCCTACCTGCTGTACTATTGCTCCACCTCCCTATAGGTAAACTCAGAGGTGGAATGATAAGAGATGACATTGGTAAAATGTCATACTAGCTGTTGTGTGATTTGTGTGATACAGGACTGTCATGTAAAGGATAAAAGTGGCTGCTGAAGGGGAAATTGGGAGCATATTCCTAAAGTAAGATTTTTATTGAACTTTAATACTTTTATAGACCTATCTGGAATCTGCCTACCAAGAAAACAGGAATATTTCATATATCACCTTATGTTCATAATTGGGAATTTTTGATAGAAGTGGAAATTCTTAATTTAATGGAGATATTTAATTTAATACTCAAAGCTATTCTTTAAGGGAGGTATTAAAGAAATTATTTAATGGGGTCTTCAATGTCTAAAGTATGAGACGAAAATGTCTCATACTGCTAAATAGAAGACAGTTTAAGATCAATGCTTTTAGACTCCTACACATTGTTATTGCTCTTTCCTCTTTACTTTCTGTGCATTTCGGTTATCTATTACTGTGCAGCCAAATCGCACATGTGTTATGGGCTCATAATGTGTTGTTGTTTCTTACAATTTTGGAATGACTGGGTCCAGGTTATATTTGATATGCCACCTGGGATATTCTCCCATTTGATTGTAGAATCACTCGTTTCTAGTAGAATCACACCAGCTAAAATTATGAGTGATTCTACAATCAAATGGGAGCTCACCAGGCCCAAAATGTCAAAGATCGTTTTTACTTCTGTGTCTGGTAGTTGGAGCTAGCTGGCTGGGTCATCTGTTTTCATGACCCAGCCATGAAAACAGCTATTATTAGTCTTTCTTGATGCATAGAGGATGGCTTCCAATAGCAAGTTCCTCAGAAAGATAAACTTTTAATCTGAAAATACACATCAAGCTCTACTTGCATTGCACTTAATTCTACATTATCTCAGGAAAGACATACAGCCAAGTCAAAGGTTTAAGTTAGGAAGGGAGAGACTCCACCTGGGATGTGATTTCATTAGGAGATACTAGTATCACTTTATCACTGTCTTTCCGTTGTTCATCGATTTGCTGGAGCGGGCACCAGTAACATCTCACCAGTAACATCTCCATATGTACTGTCTCAATCAAGTGTAGCCCAAGGGCATCTGCTTGCTCCAGAACAGGAAAAGCCTCAAACCATTCTTCAGGTCATGGAATTGAGGTCCATAATTGTTACTAGTTTCTGGCATACCAAATAAAACACAGGTAGCTTGCCAGGCTCTGCCGTGTAGATGGTATACTCTCAGTAGAAGGCTTTCATCTCGAGCATTTACTGATGAAACTTAAAGAAGAAATATTAGGTTTTCTTTAATCAGGTTTTTATTTACTGAATACTAAAACAACTGTACTGCGAACAACTTTGTAAATCATGGTGTTTAAATAAAGTTTAAAAATTTTAATGGAAACAATCAGTGTTGGAAAGGGTGTGGTGAAAAGGAACTCTCATCTATAGCCATCAGAATGTTTTCTTGTTTAGCTCTAAGGGAAGCAGTTGGAAGAGTTCTCAGTAAACTAAAATTGAGCAATTCTATGAGCCAGTAATTCCACTTTTAGATTTCTACCCTGGGACCAGAAAAAAAAAACAGCTCGGGTTGAGAGCCTTCTACTGAGACTATACCACCTACACGGTAAAGCCTGGCAAGCTACCGTGCATTATTTACTTTTTATGCCAAAGACTAGTAACTATTATGAACCTCAGTTCCATATTCTGAAGAATAGTTTTGGGCTCCTCCTGTCCCTGTAGCAAGTAGATGCCCTTGGGTTGCACTTGCTTGTGACAGGACTAATGGAGATGTTACTAGTGCCCACTCGAGCAAATCGATGAACAATGGGAAGACAGTGATACAGTGATAAAGTGATACTGGAAATATATTCATTCAAAAGGATGTATGCATACCACTACTCACTGTAGCACTCCAGCACAATAGCTAAGGTTTGGAATCAATTTAAATGCACAACAGATCAGTGGATCATGAAGATGTGTTATATACACACAATGAAATACTATACAGCTGTTACGAATGATGAAATCATGCAATTTGTTGCATCATGGATGGAATTGGAAGATATCATGTTAAATGAAATAAATCGACAGAAGGACAAACGCTGGATGGTATCACTTTTATGTGCTATTTAGAGTAAATGGATGATGAAACAGAATGGAAATGGAACAGAAAATGGAGCATGCCTAGATCTCCCTTGGTCTCAGAGCATAGGGTGGAGAAGGAAACAGAGTGAAGGGGAAAGGGGGAAGAGACAGATGAGAAGTAATGGGGAGAGAGGAGAAGGGGACTTAGGTACATCAGGGATGTGAAGGAATGACAGAGCTAAATATCTGAACTCCAGAGTCAACAACACTGAAAATGTGAAACCCAAACTTTAGTAACCATATTTCAAAGCTATCTGTAAAGATGGAAGGGGAAGGCTGAGGTGGAAGTTGTGGAGATGGAATCTGGGGACACAGGTGGAGAAAACTGACACTGACTGACTAGGTAATGGAACATTGGAAGTTAAAAACCCAACTATGAATACCTTTGTAAATCATGGTGCACTGATAAAATAAAATTTTAGAAAAAAATAGTATATGAATTTATTTTGTGAATACATCGTGTACTAAACATTGTTTAAAAGTCTAGATAATTAAAAAATTTTATATAGCACATGTTACCATAAAACCTGCTATATAGTATGATTTAATGCAGATATACTTAAAATCATATTTATATATTTAAGTTATACAAAATGCATATTTTAAATTAAAAATGCAAAGTGTGCATACATTAACTTATGCCAGGTGGATTCTTATGACATAACAAGGAGACACTAGTATTTATAATATTGTTTCCTTGCTTCTGCCTTTAGACAGAAATGTATGGAAATTATTCATATGTATGTGTGCATTTATTAAATATGTATATTTTATATGTATTTTTGTATATTTATATATGTATTCGTGTATATTTATATGTGTATTTATTTTTGGTATGTACCTTCCAGCAATGTTACAAAGCCCTGAGACCATTTCAGGCAAAACTCCACCAGTGATGTAGGCCTGACAGTATAGGACTCTAGGAACAAGACTGTAGCTGCTTAGGCTGAACCAGGTTGGGGCTACTAGTCTTACTCTGGCAGTGCAGAACTGGGGATGGGTTATATGAAGTGCCAGGGAATGAACTCAGTGTGTCTCTTGTACCAGGCTTATGCTCCACTCTTTTGACTTGGGGAATCATAACATTTTTTCCATGGTTTATTAGAACTTGTTCAACCTCTAAGCACTATTTAAGAAATTTAGAAAGAACTGGATAGAGAAGATTCCCTTCTCTTAAATTTCCTCGGGTCTAGAAGAAAACATGTTACTCAGATGGGTACTGGCAAAACTATAGATACATGTACATGGATAGAATATATACCATGAGAAGAGCCGGAGCGATAGCCCAGTGGGTAGGGCATTTGCCTTACACGCCGGCCGGCCTGTGCTGGCCTGGGTTCTATCCCCTGCATCCCACATGGTCCCCGAGCACCGCCAGGAGTAATTCCTGAGCAAAGAGCCAGGAGTAACCCCTGAGCATTGCCGGGTGTGACCCAAAAAGCAAAAAAAAAAAAAAGAATATATACCATGAGATACAGTCCAAATTTATTTTATTGGTGGGCTAGAAAGATTTCAGAAAGGTGCTCTTCGTATAAAATATGCAATTTTCCTAGTTGTTACGATTTCTCTGTATCATGGAGGAGATTGAAATAGTCATTCTTATAAAAACTTTGACAAAATTACGGAGAGGTTTTACTTTTCCTCAAAGATACAATAATGAATTTCAGTTCTACTTTTCTTGCCATTATTTTGTCACTAATTGTTACTGTTTTTTTAATGAAACTTTCCACTGGTCAGCTTCCTGTAATCACACATACATCCACACACACATCATTAGCATGACAAATTCCAGTCTACTCATTTGTGGCCAAACTCTGAATACAAAAAATTTACATATAATGAATATTTATTAAATGTTCTTGTTTAAATTAACACCTGCAGTCCATTGTTAGAGTACAGGTGTTTATGATTTACAAGTCATCATTTACACCTATTTTAAATTTAAAATTCTTTATTATGTGCTTAGAATATTTCAGACTTATGTGAAAATCATATGTGATTACAATGTTTAAATTGTTTTTGTGTAGAATTCCTTTTTCCTTTATACATGTATGTATTTTGATACTATAGTTACTCTCATTTTCTAGGTGAGAAAGTCTGAGAAAAAAGAGTTCTTAGTTCAAGAGACAGAGCTAGTGCTTAAACCCTGACACTTTTCATTCTCAGGACTTTCTTTACCACTGTAAAAGAAAGTAGCAATGATTATACTCATTGCATGGCTTCCAGGAAATTTGAGTTCTGGTTCCCTGCCCTGAACAAACTATACAGCCTTGGACAAATCAACTTTTCTTACCTGATAAACAAAGAAAAAAAATGAAACATACCATTCACTCTGAAGCACATGCTCACAGCTCATATATACTTGCTAATTCACAGCCTGCTTTTTCTTTATGCAATGCATATGATATCATCTGTACGCTTAAGATTTCTTAACTCTGCTCTACTTTGCCTTTGTAGTAAAATAGTATTTACAACTTTTTGATATGCTATTTCATTAGTATGGTTATTGATTCTAGTTTTTATCTGCCCCCTGCTCTCTGGTGCAGCCTTCCGTGAGAAGAGGGATCTATGTTTTCCTTAAATATTTATCACAAGTGCCTCCGAAGTTTTCATGCACAAAGAAGTCCCAAATAAATGTACTGTGCATTTTTTTCCTTGAAATATATGTGTGGGGTTAAGAAGGGTCATTCCAGGACAGAGCCATGTAAGCATGGGATCAGAAGATAGTACAGGGGTGAAGAGTGTGCCCTCTGTGCTGCTAACCCAGGTTCAATCCCTGGTAACATATGGTTCTCAGAGCCCCCCACCCTAAAGTAAGGCATATCACAATTGTATCAGATCATTGGCGGAGGCTACTGAACTCCTAAGAACTGCTCAGGAGCCTCTTAAGTGTGTGTATGTGTGTTTGTGTGTGGCAGGGGAAGGGGGTGTTCTTCCCAAAAAACTCTTAAAACAAAGAAAGCAGACCAAAAAACAAAGAATTGGTGTGAGCTGGGAGAGAAGATATTTGGGATTTTGATGTGTTTTGTTATTTCATATATTCATGGTTATGATAGGTTAATGGTCAGTGTACCAAATGTCTTCAATATTACACAAAATGCCCATTTTTCCCCTTGGTTATGGAAAATGCAGTAATTAAGATAAGTAAAGACATCCAGATTCACTTGGTTCTAATAACCCTTGAAGTTGGAATTAGGTTTTGACTCTCTTCCTGAATTCAGTCTTTTTTTTTCTGGGAATGACGACAGCCACCAAAGAAATAAGGAATCAGCTATACTCAGAGCTCACTGAGAAAAATATGTGAGTGCAGATGTGTTATTTCTTATTTATGGTAATTGAATTTTACATTTAATTTAGCAGTAAAAAATCTGCTATTCGAAGGATTGTAACACTGTAAAAGACTTGAGAAACACATAGAATCTAGGGGTACTTAAAGCATCATTTGATGCCTGATGGATTACAAACACAAATGCTTCAAAATTAATCTTAATTGCCACTCCAAGAAGTAAAATGCAGTTATGTGTTAGTCAAGAGGATATTTCCAAAAGACACAAAAAGGGATTTGATGAATCACAAGGCAAAAGATTTATGTTACAAAGTCATAAGTGGAGTCTATCAAATTATATACATTATTTAGACAATTCAGATTTTATGTGTATATATGTCGTATATATATTTTATATATATATTACATATTTAAAATGTTTTTAGGTGGGGCAGAGTCACAACTGGCAATATTTGGAGGCTACTTCTGGGTCTGTTTTGGAATCACTTGTGATATTCCTAGTGTAAGTAGGTTATGTGGTGCCAGGGATCAAACCTAGTTCTTCCAGAGCCTAAGCAAAATCTTTTGAGCTATCTATGGCCATATTTTTTAAATAATTTTAAGAAAATAGTGATTTTATTTTGAGAATTTATAATAATCTTGGCCTTTGATACATTTCTAAATGTTTCCATTTCCATATTTTTAAGATCATAATTAACATTGTAATGAATATCATAATGTATGCTTTTTCCAAGTAGGGGTTATTCGGATAAGACTGTAATCTGGTGAAATTACTGATTCAAAGGATATGAATTAGTTTTGCATCTTTTCTGTATGTTAATTTGACTAGAGGTAAATGGTACTTGTTAATTTTTTTTAATTCTTGGTGATACAGAAATAATGGTTATTAGCACGTTGTTTCCTCTCCTTTGAAGCATTTAGATAAGCCCTTGAAACTTTTATCTATTGCAATGAGTTTAGAGTTTTTCATTTAGATGCCTCGGTCATAATTCTGAATAGGCAAAAGACAAGTCATTCAGTCAAGCTAAATGGCCAATATAGTGAAACAATTAATCAATTCATTGGAACAGTAGGCCAATCTTCTGATAGGAAGGGTCATTTCATCTGTAGCGTAGGTCAATTTAGTGAAACAGCTGGTGGAGTAAAGGTGCATCCAATAAATCATGTTAGGAAGTACAGCTGAAATCAAAGAATGAATTGCATAATCTGGTTCGTGGCCTATTTAGAAGGAAACAGCACCTCCTTTATAATTCTTTCAACTAGTAATAATGATGATGGTGGAAAGTTCAAGAAATAATCTATTTCTGAACATAGTCAAGGAGCCTTGTGCTAATTGTAGCATGCCAATGTGTTTATCTTCTTTCTGTTTGGGTGTTCTGAGAGCAGTCTTCCCCTTGAAATCAACAGCATGAATCTTCTCCCTTAGCCAGATACAACACTTATCAACTTCATTTAATAAATGAGGATGCATGTTCCCTCATTTATCATAGGCTAGATTCTGCAGTTGGCCTAGTGCCAGATCTACTGATAAAGAGATGATAAAAAATCTGTAATGCTGAGAGTTAGGTCACAGTTCTTCAGATGAAAGAAAGGGATTTTTTCCATCTCATTTTGTGAAAGTGTTTTATTAATTGCAATATCTCCCACCTTTGTCTTTATGACCCTGAGATGGAGTAACACGGCAATGATCAGAGCTGAGGTCATCAGGTATAATAGGGGTCTGAATTGTTTCTCTTACAACATGACTTGAATAGGGATATTTTTAACTATAGGTTTATTCCGTAGATATTTTGTGATTTCAGTTTCAGGTGTGTAACTTTCTTGTTGTTTGGATATTTGGTCTAAAAATAGGCAACTCATTGTATATTGCTGTGCTATTCTGCTGGGATATAACTTGAAAACTTTTCTTCTAAGCAGATCACATGGTGAATATTGTCACCTCTTTGGCTAATTAAAATTTAATGATACTAGTATCCATGAAAAAAAAAGCATTCCCACCGCCCGCCTGTCCTTTGTCAACTATAAGACCAAGATGACTGCCCTCCGACCCCCTGATGGATCTATCACATCTTCCAGAAAGGCAATGGAGAAGATTATCCAGGACTTCAACTCAAATCTCTTTGATAGCCACATCCACCTGCCCACATACCAAATTCCACAGGATGGATATGTCATTCCCAACGTTCTCCCTTCTGAAATCCGACATGCCATCTCGTCGGTAAAGAAGGGAACAGCACCAGGCCCAGACAAAGTCAGACCTGAACACCTGAAGAATCTGCTGTCGGTACTCATCAATACACTAGCTCGGCTCTTACCACGCTACCTGTCCGAATGCAAGGTGCCCTCCCAATGGAAAACCAGCAGGACAGTTCTACTGTTCAAGAAGGGAGACATTTACGACAACGGCAACTGTCGCCCCATCTGCCTGTTGTCCGTCATCTACAAGCTGTTTACACGAGTCATCCTGAACAGGATTAACAGAACACTAGATGAAGGACAACCATGCGAGCAAGCAGGATTCAGCACAATCGACCATATCCACACAGTAACCAAGCTCATTGAGGTTTGTAGGGAGTAAAAGATGCCGCTCTGTCTCATGTTAATTAATTTACAGAAAGCCTTTGATTCTGTGGAGACTGAAACAGTCATCAAAGCCCTAGCCAAACAAGGTGTTCAAACCCAATACATCAAGATCCTTCGTGAGCTGTATTACGGATTCACCACCAGGATCTCACCATTCTACAAAGAAGTGATCATTAGTGTGAAAAGAGGGGTTCGACAGGGTGATACCATTTCACCAAAACTCTTCAGCGCCACCCTTGACATCATGAAACAATTAGAATGGGAAGGAATGGGAGTGAAGATAGATGGTCGGCAACTACACCACCTCCGCTTCACTGATGACATCATTCTAATAATACCAAACATTAGCCAAGTGGCACAAATGCTGGGTGACTTCAACCGACAATGTGGAAAGATAGGTATACAGCTGAATGTAAAGAAAACTATGTTTATGAAAAATGAACTAGTTTCTGAGGCCTCATTCACTCTCAATGGAACAAACATCTCTTAAAAGCAGCAGTTATGTGTACGTAGGTCGAGAAATCAACATGATGAACGACCTAAAATCTGAGCTGTGCAGGAGGAAGAGAGCGGCATGGAATGCCTTCAAAGGCATTGAAGAAATAGCTAAAAGGACAAAGAACCTCTGGCTCCAGGCACATCTCTTTGACTCCACTGTTCTCCCTGCATTAGCATACGCCTCAGAGACCTGGGCCCTACAAAAGAAGGATGAGAATGCTATTCGGGTCTCCCAGAGAGGAATCGAAAGAGCTATGCTTGGAATATCACGCCTCACTCAAGTGAGAGAAGGAATCCGGAGTTCTGACCTCCATCGCTATTCCAGAATCAGGGACGCTGTCTCTTTTGTCAAGGCATCGAAAATCAGATGGGCTGGACATGTAATGCGATTTGGAGACAACCACTGGACTAGAGCCATTACCAACTGGATCCCACGGGATGTCAAAAGATCATGTGGCCGCCCACCTACAAGATGGTCAGACTTCCTTGTAAAGACCCTGAAGGAACGGTTTGAGGCTCTTCATATTCCTGAATCAACCAGATGCCATTGGGCTACATTGGCATGTGATAGGGTCCAATGGAAATGTTACTGGCGCTCGCTCGAGCAAATAGATGAATAATGGGATTCAAGTGGTCAAGTGTCCATGAAGCTTTACAAGGATTATATATGCTCTTCTATGGGTGAAAATATACCCATCTTTAACTCGTTCGCACCTAACTCCAAATACTACATATGTATGTGTACATATATATTTGTGTATTGTGTGTTTCCATAAGACAAAAAGTTAATTCAGATAATAGGTAATTGGAATTTCTCTTCCTCCATTTTGATCATGGGGGTGGTTTGGGCAACTAACAGTATTACTTGAGGGCTATTCTGGCTCTGTGCTCAGGGTTGACCCTCTGTGCTCAGAGGCTCACATGTGATGCCAGACAGAACACCCAAACAGAAGACTGCTCTCAGAACACCCTAACGAGGATCACAGCCATGGTAGCTGGATGCAGAGTAAGCAAGCACATTATTTCTTGTATTGCTTTCCTGCCCTCTTTATCCTCTAAAATACTCTGTATGTGTACTCAAATGTACACATGCATACCTGTATAACACACTTCTGCATGCATGCACACACACACAAACACACACGCACACACACTAACTTCCAATAGAGGACTAGGCTAATTCATCTTTAGCTCTCTGTTCTGAATATCTGCCACAAGCAATATAGCTAATCTCAAACCACACTTCTCAAAAGATGCTAAGGACAGAAACAAAAGTTATATTATCTGTAACATGATATCAAGAGTAGTCACATAAGTCCCTAGCTTTCATTAGAAGCTAAACAACACATACTCAGGCCCTTGCATTCAACAATTGATTGACCAACAATCACCAAGATCACTACCTTGGTATAGGGGGTATAGGCACCTTCTATATCCACAGAAAATAAATAATTCACTGGATTCACATACACTCAGTTGCAGGGTGGGCAGCTCTCCTAGAGGATTCTGAATGGGGCATAGAGGACCGGAATATTAAGTTGATGAATTCCTTTTATCTACTGTCCCCCTCCTGTGGAGGCAACATTATTATAGACAAGAAATTTTATTAACCCAAGGAGAAGTCATTTAAACAGATATTCAAGGTGCTGGAATTTGAGAACTGTATGTGAAGTGGAAAAGAAAGGCTTTCAAAGAAATGGTGTTTGAAAGGAGGGAGGCAGACAGGCCAATCAATATCTTACTCCATATACACACAAGTTAATCCAAAGTATATTATAGATCTCAGGATTAGACCAGATACGGTAAAATACATTGAAGCACTGAGAAAAAATATACACAGAACTTTTTTAGAATATAGAACCCAATAAAGTGAATTTGTTGTTGAGAACAACAAAAATGAGACTAAATAGTTTTTTGCATGAGAAACGAAATTCAGACTAGAATAAAAATTATTATCTTACTGAATAGGAGAAAAGTATTTGCTCATCTTTTATATTAAAGAAGAAAAACTGATATATATATAAAACAGTTGCAAAGCTCTGTAGCAACAGTAAAATCAACCACCCCATCAAAAATGGGGAGAAGAGAGAAACAGTATTTCCCTTTAGTGCCAGTGGGCATATGAAAAAAAGTATCCATTACTTCTGGATATCAGGGAAATGTAGATGTAGACAATAATTAGATTTCGTCTCTCACCATTGAGTATAGCATATGCATAAAGACTGGAAACAACCATTGTTGGTGGGAATGTCATCAAAAGAAACACTTTTTCCTTTTGTTCAGAATATCATTTGGCTCGGTCTCTATGATAAATATAGAGACTTCTCCAAGTAGTAAAAATCAGTTTTCCCGAGGACTAAAATTTTTCACCGCCTGTTTTCTTTCACAAGAATACAAAAACAAGAACACACTAACATATATTTTAATTGCAGCAATAAGTAAAATAGCCAGGGCATGGTAACACAAATATTCAATGGCAGTCGATAAAAGAAGCTGTGGCATTTATGTACAATGGCTACTATGCAGCTATAGTAAATGATGAAATATTACAATTTTTCTGTGACTTGGGTGAAGCTAGAAAACTTCATGTTAAGTTTAGTAAGTCAGAGCTAAAAAACAAAACATGGGGTTATCTCAGTTATTTATGGTATATGGAGAAATAGACTAGCAACACTGAATGATTAAACCATTGCCCTATGATTTCAGAATATGATTGCAGAATATGTTTGGGCATTTTGGAGTTGATAAAATTTCAGTAACTACATTAATGCCATAACAGTTCACACTGTGAACATAACCTAAACTGAAGTAAATATCAAAAGGTGAAAGAAAACAAATTAGTATTACTGTCTATTATTTCAGCTCAGAGGAATTCAGAGTTATTTTTCATGCATAGGATTAAAATAACAGCTGCGCATTGTTTAGAACATATTGGCAATAGTGTGGACCTCATAGAATCAGACAATCATAAACTGGAATTTTGGCTTTGTCGCTGACTTCCTGGCCAGAACCCCCCTACCCCTACCCCCACCCCTCTGCACAAATGAGGGAGACCTAGATCTTGCTGGACTTCATCCCTGAGGAAAAGGAGAGGGATGGATTTGGGAGAAACTCTGCCTTGCCACTGCTGCTAAGAAAGGAAAGACAGAAAGACACCGATGCAGTGGGGAGTTCTGGAAAGTAGTATATGTTTTACTGAGTACAGTTTAAGCCTTTTATACGATATTTGGGTGGAGGGGGTACAGGTACAAATCACATGGCATTTGCAAGCTCCTGGGCCTTTGCAATAGATAACAATCACAGACTTAGCATTTGTAAGGTAACAATCATTGATTTACATATTCTTGTGATCAGAGGTCAGAAGACAAGGCGCATTCTGCCTCACCTTAGCTAGGATAAGCCTAGATATTTTGGTGTAACCATGTGGACAGGGCCCTATTCTGGGTCCTGTCCTTAGGGCCTTGTGGCAGGAAAGTGCTGGACCCTAAGGATAGCAGCACAGGACCCGACAACCCCTCCTCAGTAACGTTGTTTCTCAGATTCTTAGTGTCTTCATTCTGTGGCAGAATTGCAAATACAATGTTAGGTTATTGTAAACTTTAAAGTAGATATTGTACATAAAGAATTTCTAATAGATCATGACATGGTACTCATAACTATAACAATGTTGAGAAATATGACACCTGTGCTCAAGAAAATCAGAGTTAATCTCCTAATTTCTAAACTTTTACAGTAAGCATGCATGTTGTCAAGAATGAGAGTAAAGTGAAGCTTCCTCTAAGATAAGGAAGATGAAGATTTTTTTTTATATATCCAACATTTTGCTTTCACATATCCTTCTTCCCTGAAAAACAGTTCTTCAATGTTACCTTGTAATTTATTTTGCAAGGAGAAACCATTTCATGATATTATCTTCTTATAGCATCCTAAACTGCCAATATTAATTATGCATTCAGTAAACGGTTGAAATTCTTCCTAAAAATGTTTGTGCACTGTATGTCAAACCTGTTACTTTTCTTTTTTATTTCTGTGGATATGACACCAAATTTATATGAGTTCCATCAAAAGAATAAAAGGCTTAAAGTAAGAAAACTCTAAAAGGCAGAAAAAGCAGCATTCCACAGCGGCACCAACTTGTTGTATTAGGACCAAGTAGGTGCCATTTGTCAGAATATTATTGAGCCATGCACTTTTAATATGCTATTTGAGTTTTACTTCAATTATGTAGAACATGCACATCATTCTTATTTTCAGGATAGATGAGCTCAACCAAGAAGCTAAAAATCATGTCCTCAAGGTCACATCACAAAGAATTGGTATCTTGGTATCACCCCTTTTTAGATTTCAGGTCAAGTTCTAAAGCTCTGCCCCTCATTCTATAAAGCCAAAAAGAGCAATTTAGGTGTGTATATATTAATATATATGAATGAATATAAATATATGTATATTCCTTTATAGAAGTGGAAAAATTTTATAAGAACTTTTGAGCTCTTTATTCTACTTCAGTGATAAGAAGTAATTTGAAAACAAGTATTTTATAGAAGAGCTGACTATAGTTATAATGGATGAGTAATGGGTACTTGAAGAAAATATAATTTATTTTTAATCTTTTATGACAGCAAACTTTTTGTTATTCCAACCATTACACAAATGTTTCTGATATTTGCTCTGTAGCTTGCATTATGAAAGGGATACCAACCTAGTTTTGGGATACCGATCTAGTTTTGGTTTTAGTAGTTTTCATAGTATTTTGTGATCTGTGGTAACATCATTAAATGGATTTATTTTTACAAAGCACCAGAATAGCTCCCTGAAATGCACCTCGAGCTATTTTTTAAAAAATTAAAAACTTGGTATTTATTTAGCAGGTTAGAATAATAATGGTCAGAGCAACTGTTACTATGTTCAGATGGTTAAAATTGGTCAGTGGCAGATCTGTACCTTACATAGACACACTTTGCATTGTACTTGCCATAATGAATAATAGTATTATTAGGTTTTACTATGAAATAGTGTCCAGCAAGATGATGATTACAACAGTGCCTTAAAATTAGTGTTGTTTAATAAATATAAACTTTACTCAGCAAATATATATTTAGTGGCTACTGCTTTATCATAAGCAATGGATCCAAAAAGCAAAACAAAGCAGACCAAAGCGGACCATTCATCATATGAGTTCTGTATAATCTAGTGAAAAACATACGTCCTTTCAAATACACAATTAATTATGGTTGTGATCTCTGAACATGTAAGTGTAAAACTGACCCATTTCCAGGTCAGCAAAGGCAATAATTTAGGGAAGATAATCTATGTGGAAGTAAGATGTGAGAATTAACTGTTGTTTCATATAATCACATGAAGTTGTGATTAGAGTTTAGCATGAGACATTGGTTTACAAAGTGGCACCAAAACAGTTTATGTATTGCCTGCCTGCAGGTTCTGTGGCAGGTAGTATAAGAGTTTGATTAAGTGTTTTTTTGCTGGAATAGAAGATGGGAGAAGGTTGATATAGTAAAAGGGCTACACCCTGCAGGGTCTTGAGTGCCTATTGGGTATTTTCATCTGTATCTGATAGGAATCTGAGAATCCATCACAAAATTAATCTCTGTACAATCTGTTATTCACGTTGACTTAACTTTTCTTTCAAACCTCAGTAATGAATATGCGGCAGACACAGGGCAAGTAAGCCATGGAGTGGCTTTATGAGCTGAAAATTAATCTTTGTGTTTTAGTAACAAAATATGTAGCTCTACTGGCTTCTCACAGTGTTTAATGACTCTGAAGCACTTATTGGTGCTATCAGAAAAACTGATACATTTGTAAAATAGAAATACATTATCCATGCAATAAAATTAAATGTTGCATTGCAAAGCAATATACTAAATATCGCCTTAGTCAATTTTTGTAAACTAAATGTTGTAAAATTACATTTCAGCAAAGATGCAACATAACTCCATGAGGAATATATTTCTTATAGAAGTTTATTCTGTTAGCCTTTATTGATAGGGCATATTTTAATTACCTTCTTATAAAAACATCTATTTTCCATGCCTGGAAAGAGATATGCACTATTTGATAGACAGTTTTGCACATGTCTATTTGGAGTTTTAAGGGAGATAAAATAATTATTTTTTTAACTTTTTTTTTGACAAAAATCCTAATAACATACCCTGTGTAGCTAGAATTATGTTTTGAAAACAAAGTAGATCATGGCTGTAATTGTTTTTATCACACTTTCAATGCAAATAATTGCTACTATTCCAGAGAACTCTAAACCTACCTCGTATGAGATATGGTCCTAAAATTTGTCATAATAATTGAAAGAGAGTAGCTACCCGTTCCCCAACCAGGGCAGGCCTACTCATGGAAAATTACCAATTTAGGGGCCTAAGTGGCCTTTTCATCCTGAAGTAACCCTTTCTTCCTGTATCTACAACAAAAGGCCCAGAACAAATTCCTGTTTCTCACCCTGGCAGATGTTGGGAGGCCCCTCACCCACATCCTGTTATCTGGTCTGACTTGTATTCCTGCAATAGACATTGCTGACTTGGAATCCCGCACGTATGCCTAGCCACTCCAAATATAGAAAGAAGTGTTGAGTGTGACCCGATTGGTAGAGATGGTAACTTGTTACAAAGTGATTGGCTGCCTGTGCGCAGACCTTGATGTAAATTTTAAATCTATTGGATGGTTATGTGCGGGCTTTTCTGTAGTGGCGGGAACTTTCTTTTAAAAGACCCCCATTGAAAGGGCTCGAAGCTCTTAGCTGCTGACTGCTTGTGGTCATGCTATAGGCCCGGGTATACTTGAATAAAACCCTTGCTCTTGCATAGGAACTGGTCTCTCAGAGTTTTCCTTGATAGGTGCGGTGTTCCGAGGCTCCCAGTCAGTCACCCCATTGGGTGACTTTCACTAAGCCACACCTTTCATAATTAAGTATTAGAGGCCAGAGCAATAGTGCATTGAGTAGGGTGTTTGCCTTGCATGAAGCTGACCTATGTTCAATCCCAGGCATCCCATATGGTGGTTCCCTAAGCTCTACCAGGTGCAGAGTCAGGATTAAACCTTGAGTACTCTGGTATGTACCCCTGAGCCCCACAGCAAAATGGATAATGTTTATCAGTGCCTAAGGAGACAAACGCACACACACACACACACACACACACACACACACACACACTTAATATGGCTGTATAATATTTTCCAGTGCCCAAGAAATTAAGAGAGAACATTGACTGGATACTTTGAATATTATCTAAATCCTCACAATCTAAGTGATATTTATGTTATTACCCAGTTTTATTCATGGCTAAAAAATTTATTTAGAAAGATCATGTAACTTATTCTGTGTTCTATTTTAGTAAATTTTCAAGTTTGATCCTGGATGTATGAGAGTTTCTGTTTTTGTTTTATTTTTTTCCATTTTAGGGCCATATTCAGCTATGCTCAGGAATAGCTGATCACTTGGCTCATCACTCAGGAATCATACCAGGTGATGCTCAGGGGACTTTTAGGAATGCGAGAAAACTAATCTGAGTTGGTCATATGCAAGGCAAGTGACTTCCCTGCTGTTCTGTTGCTCCAGCCCCTGAGACCTCCTACTTTAAGCATTTTTTTTTTTGCTTTTTGGGTCACACCTGGCGATGCTCAGGGGTTACTCCTGGCTCTGCACTCAGGAGTCACTCCTGGCGGTGCTCGGGGACCATATGGGATGCTGGGGATCGAACCCGGGCCAGCATGTGCCGGCTGCGTGCAAGGCAAACGCCCCTACCTGCTGGGCTATCGCTCCGGCCCTTCCTACTTTAAGCATTTTCTAGCGATGAACAATTCCAGAGTATGGCGGTGCTTTGGAAAGAGACATCTTTCATATACTAGGGATTGTCCATTTCATCTTTCTTTTAAAATAGCTACTTTGTCCCTGTTGATATTAATTCATATTTCTTCAAATCTTTTCCTCATTTCCAAATGAGAGTTGCTAGTGGCTCTCCTGTGCCCAGCCACTCATGAAGCGCCTGGGAGGGATGGCAGGTTCTAGCCCTGGCCTGCCACCCCAGCAGAGCCTCACAACAAGCCAGACAACCCCCTACTCCATGAGGGCCTCCATTTTCCACATCTGGACTTCCCCCTCGTCAGAACTCCACCCAGCAGACCAGCCTATCACAGCCTGGCTCGCGCTCATCAATAAATGCTGAATTTTGAGATGACTACAAGAGTATGCTACCCGCACAGCAGAGCCTGGCAAACTACCCGTGTTGTATTTGATATGCCAGATACCAGTAAGAATTATAGACCTCATTTCCATGACCTGATGGAATGGTTGAGGCTTTTATGTTCCTGGAGCAAGCAGGTGCCCTTGGTCTCTGCTTGCATGAGACAGATCATATGGAGATGTTACTGGTGCCCGCTAGAGCAAATCGGTGATGAACAGGAAGACAGTGATACAGTGATTTCTTCAAATAAACAGTTTCTGCCCAAAATGTTTGAATAGTAGTACTGATGATGAAATGAGAGCAGGTACCATTAATCGAACTCTATGAGCCAGGCACACCACTCCATAGATTTCACTTTCTTATGCCATTCTCAATTTTCTGAAGATAAGACTCTTTACATTTTTTTCAGATTAGAATTACAAATTTAGATGACTGAAAAACGGTTCCCTTGGGTTGGTAGAGGTAAAACTATAGATTATGGAACTAGCTTTAACTCTTTAGTGGAGCATCTGTCTTTGGGTATTGAAACAGGCTTTGATTCTCCATCAGCACCTCACTGTTGACTGATTTGGATGCACTGTTGGCGGGGATCTGAGGTGCCACAACCAAGCATTTAATCTGGTTCATCACAGTCAAGTGTGTTGTGCACCAAAAGAAAGTAGGTGAACTCCACAAACAGATGAGCATGTGCTACAACCATGCTTGCATAGCTAACCCTCCATCATTGCATCGCCCTATAAGGCCTCCAAAGCAGCACAACAAATAAGAAGGAAAGGCAAGAAGACCTGTATCTAAATAATATAGATTGGCAATATACCAATTTACGTTTTAACCCAATTCAAAATAGCAACTTCACTGTAGCTGTGAAGTAGGTGGGCTAGGACTGGTAAAGGCTGAAATGAGCCCCTGAAAAGCTCAGAGCCTTGCCACCCCCCAAATGCTGGTCATCAAGCCACACCTGACATCCTTTTTGATCTTCTGGGCATGAGAATTGATCCCCACTGCTGGATTTCTCAGAGAGCCACAGACTCAGGCTGGAGCAAGGATTTACTCTTTCCAGGAGAGGAAAGTCAATCCTAGGCCTTACTCAGGGTTTCCAAGTACCCAGTTCTGTTTTGTAGGAAAGAATTTCAGGAGTAGACAGCAGTGAAGAAAAACAGATTTTTATTTAGAGGTTTTGAGGAAAGGGAAGGAGGGAGAGAAAGTGAGGGTAAGTAACAAGCTCTAGAGAGGACATGTGCTTCTCCAAAGGACACGAGCGCCCCAGCACACATCTGGGGAGCTGCAGTCAACACAGAGCAGCAAATAGACTCAGGCAGCTTCTGTTCCTACGTCCTTTGTTCAAGGTGTTGTTTTTGTAAAATTTTTTTAAAAATTAAATCACCCTGGAGAGACCATTACATAGCTGTTCATGAATGTGTTTCAGTCATACAATGTTCCAGTGCTACCCCATGGGGGGCTGCTCTCTAGGTACGAGTCAGGTGATAAAATGGTTGTCAAGAGGGTAGAGGTGGGAGTAGTTGATGGTCTTTGAAATTCAGTTCCTAGCCTTTACCTGCTGGAGCTTGTCTCAGAGAAGTGTCCAGCCTTCTCTGGGTTTTTCTTAATCAAACTGTGTTTGATTAGGCCTCAGGTGAAGCCTTATCAGTCCTTAGTTCCAGTCTTTTCACAAAGTGGACTTTTTGCAACCTCGAGCTTTGGTTTTATTATTTCCCAGGAATTCCATTACCATGGGGACCACCCCCTGTCTACCTGCTTACCTCAGATGTCAGATGTGTTTGCATATAACAGGTTTGAAAGTCCAGGATGAATAAGAGACACCTGGTACATTTTCTCAAAGTAAGAAAGGTGTTGCATTGTATTCAATATCCTGTTCCACCTTTATTTAACTGCATCTCTTTGCAATCTCCTTTTTGGGTGAATTGAAAATCAGAGGATTTCTTTGTCCTTAAGTATTAGTATATATTAGAAGTCTCCCTCCATAGCGCCTTGTTCTGCCCCAATTTACCACCTTCCCTATGGAATTCCTCCTCTCCCCCTTTAGTTTGGATCGTTTTTTAAGGATATGCTAGGAATTTCAGGTTTTTTTTTAATTAAAAACCTTCAAATCTTCCCAGAAGTGGAGTTCTTACCTCTCAGCTCTGAGTACTAATTTTAACTTTCTTAAACTTTACCAAATACACTAAATTCAGAGAGAGAGAAATCTAGAGTAAACGTAAGTGGTTGAACCTTTTATCTTGAAGATAACCTTAGATCCCTCTAAGAGTTTTGTTTCCAAGCCTTTAACCTTTTTGACTTTGACCATCTTCAAGCTTCTGTAAAGGCCATTAACATAATTCTGAATGTTGCTGATATGCTGATTTTGATCTTTTGCATTTCAGAATTAAGCCTTTAGGCACTCTGGAAATAGACAGTTATTCAATTAATCATTCAGCAAATGCTTGTGTTAGGCACATTTCTTTTAGAGTGAGAAGAGAACCTTGGTGGCCTTCTTGCCCAAGTTTGCATCTGCTCTGTTATTTACAAACTCTGCAATATAAAATAAGTTGCTTAGGTTGGTAGCCTGAGTTCATTGATAAAATATGGCTAGAATAGAATTGATGCCACAGGACTGTGATGAGGAGAGGTAAATAAAGAAATGAATCATAGTGAGAGATAGCTCAAGAGGCTGACTGCATGGTCTGCATGTGGGAGGTCTGAGTTCAGTCCTGAACTCCATTAGATGTCATCTTTCAAGCATTGCCAGGAAGAACCTCAAACCACTACCACGTATAGCCCCCCCCCAAACTTGTAATATAATATCTTAAGCATGGTAAATGTTAGTTGTTCTTATGAATGGCAGCATTTTCCAGATACTCATAAATTAATGTGTTAAAATGTTGAGCTAGCAGTAGCACTCCTGGGAATATATCCTAGAGACTGAAAACACATAGCAGAAACACTATCTATACTTCTTTATTCATGGCTGCGCTATTCACAATAGCTAGAATCTGGTAACAACCTAAATGCCTGAGAACAGAGGACTGACTAAGGAAACTGTGTTACCTCTACAGAATGGAATACTATGCAGCTGTCAGAAAAGACGAAATTGTGAAATTTACCTGCAAATGGATGGACATGGAGACTATCATGCTGAGTGAAAGTAGTCAGAAGGCAAAAAGACAGATATAGAATGACTGCATTCATTAATGGGATATAAATATATACCAGTGCTTTACTGAGTGTGGAAAATGGTAATGTCAGACTAGAACTCACCATTGAATATACACAAAGAGACTTATATGATAAACCCTAAATGTCTGCAGGGCTAGCTGCATTGTGTAAAAGAAGGGGGAGAGAGATGCAGAGAGAGAGAGAGAGAGAGAGAGAGAGACAAGAAAAGGGGGTACCTTCTATTGAGGCAGTCTGGGGTGGGCGGGAGGGGTGTGGGTATACTGGTAGTGGTGATGGGGCACTGGTGGATGGATGGGTGCTGGAATACTGTATTACCAAGAACCAATTATGAACACCTTTGTAACTGTATGTTTCACTGTGGTATAATAAAAAAATTAAAAATATTGAGCTAATCAGTTTATGGTCCCTGCAATTATGGAACCAGTGTTGGTGATGCTGGAAGAAGATGTAAGCTAACTGGAGCATAGAAATTTGGAAGAAGTGATAGATAGGACTCAGAAGGGGGACCAGGACCTTGTAAATGTCATTTTAACCTTAAGTTAAAGCACCATAAAGTCATTAAAGTGGTTAAGGAAAGTAATGTTTTACATTTGTATTTGGGGAGATTACTTTTGATTAGTAAAGGGATTTGAAGAAAAGTATAGTGAAATCACAATAGAGTTCAGTGTCTCAGTGGCAAATACTTTTTGAAAATAAATTTATTAAAAAGCTCTGATTTACAAAGTTACTGATGGTTGCACTTTAGGCATACAATAATTCAACACCAATGCTTCCACCAGTGTTCCCAGATTCCCTTCCCATCCCAACCCCCACTGCACACCCCAGCTGTCAGCTTGACAGGTACCTTACAGTAGATGTGTCTTAGATCTCATATTTTCAGTTCTGGTGAATCTGTGTTTTGGGTACATGGCTATCCCCTCACTCACAAATATGAACAGATACAAATTACAGAAACTAATAAGCAAAACATCTAGTAATGTATTTAAAGGGGCTTCCTTTGTCACACAACTAGTAAGTGGTATTTCTGAGATTCGAGTCCACACTTTGATCCGCATGTTCTTGCTCTCTCAGCCTAGTGATGCAGACAAGTCTCAGTGGGAGCCTGGGCCAGTCAGAGGCAATGATAGTAAAGAATAATGCACAAATTCAGTGAGTGTTTGGGTTGAAAATGAATAGAATTTGGTCAACATGGGATATAATACGAAAGCCAAGATTTGATGTTCCAGGTAACCTTATTCAGTTTAAGGTTTATAAAGGGTTTAGTGCAAATCACCTATTGTTCCTGCATTAGAGGAACTTTTATGAAGCCAAAAAAATGAATTCATAAATATTGGGTATTTTGAAAAGTCTTCAGATTTGAAGTCTCAAATGGTCACCACATTTAAAAGAATTTATTGAATCACTGTGAGGAGCACAGTTAGAAAGTTGTTCATGATTGCGTTTCAGTCATGCGATATTCCACACCTGTCCCTTCATCAGTTACATTTTCCGTGACAGATGTCCCCTGTTTTCCTCCCGCCACCCTCTACACCCTCAGCCTGCTTCCATGGCAGATACTTTTCTTCTTTCTCTCTTTCCTATTGGCCATTGTGGTTTGCAATACCGGCACTGAAAGGCTATTGTGTTTATCTGCCTACTCTACCTACTTTCAGCACTCAGTTCACTATATTTTTAAAATCTAACATCTTGCAATTGTTTTTCGTCTACAATCTCAGTGTTGTATGTAATAGTGTTTCCCCACAATATATCACATGGTATAAAATTTCTACTAATTTCAATAAATATTTTAAAGAGATTTTTAACTTTTGGCGAGAGCTACAGCTAATAAAATAACTTTATTTGGTATTTAGACTTAATTGATTATGACTAGTTATAAATACAATGACATTTATCTATATGCTATAATCTTACCATATGGGTAGGTTAGTTTGATTTTCTTTCTAAAAATTTTAGCATCTCTCATTGTCTATTTGGGGTATTTTCTAAACATGAATTAGTTTAAAAACTAGTTGCTTCTGTAACATGCTGAGCATACAAGCTTTCTGTTCCCTGAGTCATTTATAGCTCTTATACTCTGTCCTGACAGATACATTTCTCACTCTGAGTCTACTGATTCTTAGGGGAATTCTCTTGGACAATTTATATCATTAAAAAATGTTATAACATGACTTTTTACTTGACATAATCTCATCTAAACTCTCAAACATTTGAGAAGGACCCATTTTATGCATTTAATAAAGTTTGCTTTTTCCAACTGCTTGTTTTATCTTGTTACCATACACAGTAGGGTTCAGGGCTAACTACTAGCTTTGTGCTCAAGGATCATTAGTAGCAGCATCAGGAGTACGTATGGGGTGTCAAGGATAGAATACTGGTCAGCCACAAGCAAGGCAAATGCCCTACCCACTGTGCTATCACTCTGGCCATACTTTTTCATGTTATGAAGTTTCTTCATATTTATGAAATATTTCATATTTCATTTCATTTTAAAATATGCATTTGAAAACGTGTAAGTGTGAAATTATTCACTTAGAGTTTAATCTCAGTGCTTTGTTGGATGACAGCTTTAGCTAGCTTGGGAGCTTTGCTGTTTTATCTACTCACAGCTTTATTTACATGTTCTTAATGACAAGGTTCATTCTAATGAGATCTCTCTTCTATGTAAATATTGATGGAGGGTGTGGCAGTTACAGAAGTCACCTTGACTCTGAATGAGTATCTTATGACTTATTATTACACATCTACTAAGACTTCTATGTTATCTAGATTGGGCACAGCTCCTCTTTATACCCACTGCACCCAGTGTGGGACAGTGAGAATTTACCAGGAAACTGCCACCCTGGCTACGTTGAGACTATCATTTAAGACTATAGGAAGCATCATACTAGTTTGCCCTCAAGCAGGTGAGTGTGACCCTTTCAGTATATGGAGAACAAGATACTCAGAATCACCCTGGTGCAGATAATAAATAAGAAGGACCTTGTGGGTACCACCTGGATTACATGAAGCCCATAAAATAAGATGTATTACTTTATACCAGTCCCCTCCAGTGTTTTACATAAGAGATAATCTAGGAAGAAGGGAATTAGTCCTTGGCATAATCCTTTGTTTATACCTGTAATAGGGTGTGGCACCATCCTTCTACACTCTTCTACTATCTAGAAACTGTTTAGGTTTCTTTGTTGACAGGACCCTCCGTGTCAACAGTTAGGATTACTTTTGTTTATATGCGGGGACTGACTTGAGGCACTCACCCCCTTTTGGGGTAGGTCTCCTCTTTGGTAGGACTCTCTCTGGTAGGATCCTCTTTGGTAGGAGACTAGGGCCCTCATGTATGGTCTAAGTTCTGACCATAGCTAGAGGTCTTCCATTATATTGGATTGCGGTGGTAGAGCTTTTGTACCATTAAAAGTCTTTTGGGAACTGTGCTGGACTCTGAGCTTTCATCCGTTCCCCCAGTGACCTCAGAGGTAGAAGAAAACTCTGTCCTCATACTGTACCCAACGTAGCCAGGGTGGCAGTCTCCTTATAAATTCTAACTGACCCACACTAGGTGCAGTGGGTATAAAGAGGAGCTGTGCCCAATCTAGATAACATAGAAGTCTTAGTAGATGTATAATAAGTCAGAAGTCATTCAGAGTCACGGTGACTTCCATAACTACCACATCCTCCATCAGTGTTTACATAGAAGAGAGATCTCATTAGAATGAACCTTGACTTAAGAACATGTAAATAGATTAAGCTGTAAGCAAAACTCCCAAGCTAGCTAAACCTGTCATCCAACACATGCTGATATTTGAAGTTTAGTGCTTTATTTATTTCTAAAGATCTATTAATTGAAGTGAGATTATTCACTCAAGGTTTATGAATAAGTCTGTGGATTTGGCTAGATATTGCTGAAATGGCTTTTCTTTTGAGAATGGTCTATTTATATACTGTGCTACTACAGCTCAAATTCAGGGTCTCATTCCTATAATATTGGTGCTCTGCTATTGAACTGCATCCCAAGTCCCTGAAAAGTGGTTTAATTAGAATTGAGATCAAATGCTTTGGAGTTTCTACTTTAGCTGCTTGTTTGTCTCTGGGTTGCTGCACCACGTTTACCTTAGTAGTTGGAAGTCATTAGGCTGACAGTTTAGAAGAGATTTCCTATTTCCCTCTGGGTATTAGTCCCTTGACATTTGATGGTTTAAGGGCAAATTTGGCCACTGGGATGTAAGGAGATATAGGAAGAATAAACTTAAGGTGGAGGAATGTTGATTATGGTCCTTGATGACCTTTTTTTAAAAACATTTTATTTTGAGTGATTATGTACAGAGAGTTATATCCTTGGACAAATTTCTTTCATTCTGTGAAGGCATCTGCTTAATATTATAAATTTGAGATTTGGTATTGCAATTACAAACTTACAACTTATAGGGAACTCTAGTTATTTTCAATTATGGAAGTTGAAAATATTTTTTGGGGACTAGAGAATTGTATGGAAGGATTAGATTCCATCTTTGGCATGATATGACCTCCTAAAAATCGCAGGATATACCTGGAGTACCTCAAATACAACCAGGATGAGGCCCTTGGGCTGCTGTGAAGCCCAGCCTATACCCTACCCTGGGGCTCCAGCACTGAACCATTCCTTAGCTGCTGACCAGCTACTGGAAGTGTCCTCCAGGTCCCCTGACACCACCTGGGAAACCCCCACCCTGTCTCTAAGGATCCTATGAACTATGGTAGTAGGGTATTGGGATATCAGCATGTTGTAAGAGGGTATTATATGTGAATGATATACCCCCAGTTGTACTCTTTTATTCCAATGTCAAAGTAATAAACATAATTTTCCATCTCTGAAGCAGAAATTCTATACCATGCTGGAATTCCAGCAAGGTATAGAATTTATAGAAATCCATATTTATTTCTTAGTGAGATAGAAGGCAGAGGCTGTGTGTTCTTTCAAATGGAAGCTATTATTTCCAGAAGACAAATAATAATCCTGGGAGATTTATGGGGGTAAATGTCAATTGTGGACGACTTAAAACTTCAAAGTTCTTATTTTTCTCCCTAGTTGATGTGGATATGTATTTGTTTCCATGACCTTGACTGAATTCTGTAGCACAGCATGTCCTTTCCCTTGTATTGTAAAATTTCTTATAGAATTAGGGGAAGCATAAATCAAGTCAAACCTGACATTGGTGCTGAGAGAGAGGGCACTGTGAAATCTATGCTTTTAATCTGGTAGATGCAGCCAGATCACTGGATCAGAGAGGCGTTGCTTAGCATGGTTGGTTATCCTCACAGAGTGAGTGTGAAGGGCTTCATTCTTTCTAGAAATGCTTTTTCAGAGGTTTATCCATCTTTCTGAAGTGACTACCTTTGTAATTTATTTGAAATAAGACCCATCCATGATAAACACCTTATATACCCTTCAAGGTCCAATTCCCCAAAATGTTCACTTGCAGAAAGTATATTCTCCTCTCCTTCCCCCACCATTTGCTACCAAGAATGAAACACAGGGCCTCTAACGTGTTAGACATATGTGCTACCACCTGAACCATATCCTTGTTCCCTCTTTCTAGTAATGAGCTTGTGTATCTATTCATCTCTCTTGCTATTGTATGCATCAAATTCATCATTTTATTCCTTGCACCCCATGACTGATAGGTTAATGAAGACAGTAAGTGGAGTGATTTTCCCAGTAAGAATTATTCTTTGTTCTTCTTTTAAAAAAGACTGTTTCTGCTAGGTGTAGAATGTAACAGTTAAGCAAACTTGTTAAGCAATACTAAGGATAGTTAAGAGTTAAGCAAACTAAGAATCAGACTAAGTGAACATGAGTCCTGAGTCTAGTTTTTTATAAACTGTATGACTGTCCATATCAGTGAGTACCTCTTTTTTATCTCACTATATTCATCTGTAAGATGGAATGACTTGATAAGGCTGTGCTTTGGATTCAATGAAATGCAACTTGTAGAGGGGCTTATTATTACATGGAATTTGCTTTTTGTCACTCAATGTGCATTTTAATGTGTGCAATATCGGAGCTTCACTGAAACTGATCTTCACTCAACTTCAAATCTAAGTTCTTCATGAATAGTAAATTATCAGCAGTATGTTCTAGCCATATTTACATCATAACTTGGAAGGTTTAGCTTTTCAAAGCACCAAAGACTTTTAACTATATAAAACTTATGAAACACTTTATATTGCAAATCCCGTGAGCTCCAAAGCTGTGTTTTAATTTATTTTAATTCTTTTTTTACCTTTTTGGTCACACCCAGTGATACTCAGGGATTACTCCTGGCCTGGGGCTGCTCTCAGGAATCAGTCCTGGCAGTGCTCTGGGGACCATATGGGATGTTGGGGAATAGAACCCAGATTGGCTGCTTGCAAGGAAATGCCATAACTGCTGTGCTATCACTCCAGTGACTTGTTTTAATTCCTATGCCCCTCCACTAGCATGATCCTTAGCATATACTGGCTAGTTGGTAGTTAATAAATACTTGTTGACTCATTCCACTATGTCAGATCCCATCCTGGCAGGGCAGCATTTTCCTCCTGCAAGCTGGAGTCATGCTTTGTACAGAATACTGGATTGGGGTTCTGTTTAAATAAAATCTTTCTGCATATCAACTTATAGCATTTGCCTCATTTTTATAGTAATAATATTTTAGAGTTTCCCCAAACAATGCTGAGGGTTGGGAGAACACTCCCCCATTATTGTTGGCCAACTGAGCTGACTATGTGCTCTGTGGCCAGGCAGTGGTATTACCCAATCCTAGTGGTTCTGAGGGCTACCAGAGCCACACCTGTTCCAACCAGTGAGGGGATATGCAGAACCAGGACATCAGTCTCAGGGCCTGCATACCAGGCATGTGTTCCAGAATTTGAACTATATTCCCGGCCCCATAATTATTTTGTATTGGTCCCTGGAAACCAAATACAAGTTTCATCAGCCAGTTGCTCTAGCATAGAAAGAGACAGAAGCTCTCATCTTTCATTAAAACACTTAAAGCCTAACATTGTGCATTTATATCGCCCAGAGTATGTGAGTACTAACAGCTTTACTGAGATAGTGATAAAGCATCAGAAGTATAAACTAACTGGTGTGTCTACAAGTGTGCTGACAAAGAACTCAATGTGCTTTTCTCATACATAATTTTTGCCCTCACACTATCCATGAAACATCGCTGGTGTGACTCCCATTTGACAGAAGAGGCGTTCTGAAGGGATTGGCCCAAGATGTACAGTTATCCCAGCAGGACCAAACCTTAATTGCTCAGTCACTATCTCTGACTTTTCCTAGGAGTGGGGAGCTTTTCTCCTAGCTTATATTTGGTTCTGTCTGTCAGTTGCTAGAGAAGAGCTGAAAGTCTTCCCTTCACCTCGTAACCTCTCAGGGCATTCCGTCTTCTTTTCACTTGCTGTTCTCCAAGATAAGATTCCTGAAATATGCTTTCCTTGCACACTTAAATATTTTATAGTAATAGTGATTGAAGTCAGATTTCAAGTAATTCTTCCTGTGGTTTATTGGCCCAGTTAATTTAACATTAAGAAA
This sequence comes from Cryptotis parvus, assembly GCA_021461705.1. NCBI lineage: Eukaryota > Metazoa > Chordata > Mammalia > Eulipotyphla > Soricidae > Cryptotis > Cryptotis parvus. Next base: position 205,686 of record JAJIBD010003977.1, read on the forward strand.
GAAACAAGAATGAATAAAAGAGCATTGCACATTTCCATATGCAAATGTGTGCCTAGAGGAAGTTGTTAGATGTGGGGCAATCAATAAATTCCAGAAACGTAGTAGAATTGCACAGGACTCCCACATTAGTTCGCTCAGGTTCTATGGCTCAGTTTTGAATTTTCCTTCATGCCTTGCCGTTATGAATAGGGCCTGGTGTTTTATGCAATGCTTAAATTCCCTGACAATGAAAATGCATCATTTGGGGGCTGCAGGAGAACAATGGGAGGCTGTCCCTGGGAGATTGTAATTATGTGGCTTTGGCAGGTGCTCATTGTGGCTCTTCATTTCCTGCCCAGCTTCAGTGATCCATCTCAGCCTGAAGGGTTATCCTACCAGAGAGAGGAAAAGGTCATGGCCAGCAGGAGTAATTTTCATATAGTATTCTTCTGATCAACCCTGTGGCTTTCACAGAGGTTATTCTGGGGCCATTTCTGAGGCAAGAAGGAGGCCAATCAGTAGCAATTCAGACAGTTTTTGCTATTTATCTCATTTTCATGTTATCTTTAAAAAGGCAATCTATTGAGTTTAATGTCAAAAACACTGATCAATAGAGAGTGTTAGGAATCACTGCAGGTGCCAGGGTTTTGCTTTTAGAGTGGTGAGTCAAATCAGTTTGGGAAATACAGATCCTCACTGGCCCCTACAAATCGCCCCATGAGCATTTCCATTATATAGAGGAAAAAATGAGGCTTCAGTCCTACTAAGTCCACTTGTGCAAATGACATTGCTAGTAAGTGGCAGGCCAGGCTTTATTTTCTTTTCCTTCTTTCTTTCTGTAAATGTACATTGGGCACCATCATAAGATACAGCACATGCAGCAGTAACCAAGAAAGATAAAAATTCACCCACATGGGATATAGAGTTCAGCAGGATTTGAACCCATGTCTGTGTGACTCTGGCATCTGAATACTTAATCCTAATCCTGTGCTTTCCTAAACTGAATTTTGGGGCTTCATCTTTTAGGTAGTCTCTGTAGAAGACATGAGGTACTAACAGAAATGAATGCATACCCAATGTGTTTGACTGCTCACATTTTATGGGACTTAGGAGAAGGGAAGAGAGCATAAAATGAGGTGATGATTTTGTGTTTCCAAATCTAGGAACTCTAAGAAAACTTTCCTTCTTTGTAGTCATAGGGAAAAACTTGGGAGAAACTTAAAACAAAATCCTTTAAAAAATCCTTAAAACAAAATCCTTTCCAATATCATGCTATGTTATTGACTTTCAAATATCATGCTATGCTACTGACTGGATCCCATGGGATGTTAAAAGATCACGTGGCTGTCCACCTACAAGATGGTCAGACTTCTTCATCAAGATTCTGAAGGAACGGTTTGAGGCTCTTCATCTTCCTGAAGCAACCAGATGCCATTGGGCTACACTGGCACGTGATAGGGTCCAATGGAAATGTTACTGGCGCTCACTCGAGCAAATTGATAAATAACGGGATTCAAGTGATCAAGTGATCATGCTATGACTTTATGGTATAGTATAAGGAATACTAATCTCTGGGTGGGTCTTAAGCTCTTTGTCATCTTTGGAAAAGAAATTTTTTTCTTTACTCATTTCTTTGTCTGTGAAAGAACATGCTTAAATAGTGTTCTGTGACTTCTCAAAGTTCAGATGATCTGTAATTCTCAGTGAGCGCAGTAAGTTTCTGTTCTACATTCCAAGCACATGTGTCATTTCTCTCCTTCAAGTAGAATGCTCCCTATAAGTGCCTTCAATTATTTTGTTTTTTTGTTGTTACTAGAACCAACAATAAATCACGTTTGTTGTGTATTTGCTTTTAGGGGTCATTTCTGGCAGCGCAAGGTTTCCTTCTGGCTCTGCATTCAGGGATCACTCCTGGTGGTCTCGGGTATGGCCGGGGGCATATGGGGTGCCTGAAATTGAACCAAATCCTTTGCATGTAAGGCAAGTGCCTTATCTGCTGTACTAATGTTCAAGCCCAACAAGAAATACATCTTAAAAAGTGACTTAGTACACAAGTAGACCTAGCACACATAAATATACACATGCAACAGAAATTTTCATAAAAATATCACTAGGTTATATACTCTTTAATAACATACTGTACTACAATTCTATTCAACCCTATTTTTCTTTGGTGTCATTTTGATTAAAGTGTTGCCCATGACTCAATAAATTTATTTTTAAAACTCAAGTTGCTTTGCCTGTGTCCATGAAACCAAATCACCAAAGGCAATCTCACAAGGTCAAATGATGTCTGCCTCTGCTTGCCTTGGAAGATTAAAAAATTGTATTTGTTCCCTTTCGTGCTGAGCAGATGCGTAATTGTCCTCCCCGGTTGCTTGTCCCTTCCTCGTTGAATTGGCTCTGCAATTTCTCCAAATTTCCTATTTTGCGTCCATGATGCCATTAGACACTCTGTAATAAACAGTGTCCCCTTAGGATAGAAACAAAATCCATTGTTTGTATTATGTTTTCAGCCAATTCTGCCAGAATACAAGCTTTTCTCTGTCATAGAAGGACCATTTAACATTCTCAATGGAGTGAGCTTAACTGGGCTGAAAAAAATCACGTTTATTTTGCAAGTACACAGTAGTAAAGTATTTGCCACCTATGAAGTTCTTACATTATTGTAATTTTTATCTCCCTTTCATGTGATAGAGAAATGATTGTGCTAAACTGAGGCTGATAAATCCTAAAGTTTTGAGTATTGCAAACAGTACCTATACAATATAGTGAAGAAAATTGTGTTTAAAGCTGTTCTCTCCAGAAAAGCACTTTATCATGGGACTTGAACTATGTTCATTACTTGTGAAACTGCAGAAAGGTCAGAAGAGAAAGTTGCAGTCATTTAACTATGACAAGTGCATTATTTAATTTCTGTTTTTTCTTTCCTGTTTCTTTCTCTTCAGTGGGTTTTACTTTTATCCCACTTCTTAGGTGACCAAAGAAATACTGATAAACTTAGTGAACTGTGAAGCTCTATTGAGTTTCTGCTGCAGCTAGAAATATTTCCTTCTGATATCTCCAGTCATTTCTCTGACATGATTTCTTGATGGTTGAAATCTTCCATTTAGGGTCTCACCTAAACGCCAGACTTCAAAGAAGAGCCTTTTCTAATTTCCTTGCTGCACAACCTGCCTATGTCTTTAACATATATCCCTCTTATTTCCCTTAGTTCTTTGCTATTTGAAGTTTTTTGTATTTATCTGTAAACACACTAATCATTTGACACCTTCCAATAGCAGAAAGGTTGATTTTTTTAAAGACATATTCTATACAAATCATTATTCAGCTTAATGATAGACATTGCCTGCTTTCTAGAAAAATCCTAATGGCAAATTTCTTAAAATACATTTTTTAAGAAATGAGCATTTTCAGTCTACAATTATATTTAGTGCATTCAATGCCTCAAGCTCCCAGAGAGTGTGAAATAAATCTTATGAAAAACGGTTAGGTAAATATAGAATCTGCTCTCCAGCAACTTTCAGTCCAGTAAAGAGATTTGGTTAATTGAATTTAAGAAATCCAGGTGATGTGTCAATTGGTCCCTCCTTGCCAAGGTTGCTAGAGAACAGAAATCATTCTAAATTTAATGGTTGTTCTGTCAAAATTCCACAGGTAGCTAAAGTGGCACTATTAGTATGCCAGAGAGTCAAAAAAGAAAGTGTGTGGGAATGAGATTGAAGAGGGAAGATGGATGTTACATAGTGAGGTCTTGGAAATATTTAATTTCCACCCAGAAATTCATTTTCTTTCTCCTTTTGGTTAAAGAGAGTAATATATTACATTTCCTTTTCTTTTCTGTCTGCTAAATATTTCCAAACCATACCTTCTCCCCCTTTTTAGCATATTAGAATTTTGCTTTTTATCCTGACTTTGATTTTTTAATTTTCTATGTGTGTACCTAAATACTAAACATTTCCTTGATATTGGGGAAAATTATTAAATTCACTTAGAATATAGAGAGAAGTATAATAGCCATATTTACATCACTCAGAGAAAACATTATTAATTCCTCTCAGTGACCCCTTTTTCCCTGCAAATCATGTTTTTTTCCCATATTGATTATATAGTTCTTTTGTCAGAGAGTTTTCTCCACTTAGAATTTATTATGCATTTAAGTTTCCGTGTCAACCTGATTAGAAATTGTTCTCCAAGGGATATCTTTTTAGCATTAATTTTTCTCTGTATCTCTGATTTACTTCCTCCAAAGAGACATTTGGAAGTAGAATACATAGAGCAAAGACTTCATAAAAACTAAGCCAGTTAGGGTTCTCCCGGTGTCCCAGACTGCCACTCCTTGCCAGTGGCAACAACAAATATCACCTTTGATATTTGTTTGCTAATTTTGAGTGAAAAAAAATAACTTTTTGTTGTTTTTAAGTTGAACCTTATTTGTTGCTTTGCTTTTTGGGCCTTGCCTGAC